>OZ022252.1:14298888-14421888 GCA_963978915.1 Caenorhabditis parvicauda
AAAGAAATCGTTTTGGAGCGTTAGCGAAAAAACTCAAGCAGCCCGAGCGTAGCGAGGAATAGCTGCTTGTATAAACTATAGGTGAGAAGTATTTTTAATTGAATAAAAACTTCGACAGCTCATTATTGCCATCAGTTCACTTCACTTTATGATTTTTGAGTGGAACACGAAAAAAAATTCAAATTTTTCAAATTCAAAAAATTCAAATTCAATTTTTTTTTTCAAATTGTTAATTTTAATAATCCGTTTTAGTATGAATTTGGCTGTGCCCACGTTTCTGTCTTGAGATCGTATTTGAGAAATTTCTAGGTAAATTATTTTTTAAATTGATTTCAACCACAAATTGAACGTTTTGAGCCACATATCTACTCAATGATAAATTTGTCGCCTTCATGTCGCCATTCGGTATAATCTACCAAGCGACGACAATACGGTAACAATATGGCGATGTTCCGGCGTCAAGGCGGAAAAACGGTAAAATAATTCATTTGTGGTCGGTACGTCGCCATATTGTCACCGTTTGATAGAGTATACAAAATGGCGACAAGAAGATTATGGAGCCAGACTACATACTTTTTCTGATCATGTTCTATGAAGTTTCATTTCCAACAAGCATAACAAACATGTCTCTGTACATTCTTTCAAAAATTGTTTTCCACCCTGACCGTTAATTATATGCGCTGAGAAGCAATTTCCGCGTAGAGAAGAAATAGTATCACTTTCAAAGGCTTAAAATCTTTTTCTGGACGCCTATGAACGTTTGCAGCTTTTCACTTGCAAAATGAATATTAATTTTTGGTGGTTTACTTAACTAATAAATATTATTAACATTCTTTTTCAAAGTTCGAACTTCATCGAAACTTATAAAGAAATTGTAGAGTGAATCATGAATCATTTCTGATTATAAAGTTATCGACAGCATAAATATTATGCTTACATTAAGGTAAGGTTTAAAGCATTCGTTAGGTACAAAGCTAAGATTTGACCAAAGTTTGTACGTTATTCATAAAACGTCATTAAGTTCATCGGCTTTCGATATCAACCTCCAATAAACTTCATATGAACGTTATTCATTTTTTAGACTACACAAAATGCACCTTGTAAGCTTAGATGTAGACGATTCACATAGCTTCATCTACCTGTAAAAAAGTCTGGCCTCCGTAAATCAAGTACTCAGTACCGTAGCAGTTTCGCCTTGAAATACAAGAACGATTTACGTACTGAGCCTTTAATTTCAGAATGGACTGAAAATAAAAATAAAAGTTTAAATCCGCAAAGATCTAACTGTTCGTTGCGAGAGTCCCGACCCTACCGTACTCATTCTGCAAAATTGAGATTAGAGCGCGTTTGAAAACGGTCATGCTTCTAGCAATAAATGTGCGTTTCACATATCTTCCTCTACCTGTAAAAAAGTCTGACCTCCGTAAATCGGTTACTTAGTTACCGTAGCAGTTTCGCTTTGAAATACATGAACGATTAAGTAATGCGCCTTCAGTTTCAATGGACTGAAAGTAAGAATAATAATTTAAATCCACAAAGATCTAACTGTTCGTTGTGAGAGTCCCGACCCTACCGAACTCATTTTACAAAAATGCGACTGCCGCGAGTTTGAAATCGGTCAGACTTCTTGCTAGATATGTGCGATTCCATCGAATGCTTGGAAGATCCACTGTTTTCGTTACAACGTGAATCAGAAACTTCTAGGTTCACCGGTCCTGTGATCTTTACTCAACTCACGGAGATGATTCACATTAATGATCCATCTTCTATTTTGGTCCCAAAGATTTTTCATCATCCTAGCGCAAACAAAAGTATTCCATGAATGTGGAAAACAAGCTTTCAACCCATCTTACCTTAAGGATTATCGTGTCACACGATGTTATCGTATACCTCGACCTGCGTGGGAAAATGCCCTACAAATAGGGCGAATTTTTCCACCAGAAAGCATATATTCGATTCCTTTGCTGTCTCATTTTGCACGATTTTTGATTCATTTTTTTCCATGACTAACTCTTTGTCACGAATTTTGTAGATGGTACTGTATCTGTAAAATACGGTTTCTTAAAAATGAGTTTTTGGGAGTTTTCTCACGGTGAGCACTGGCTGGAGTGTTAGACTTATAACCATCATTGAGTCTACAGTATCCATCATAGATACCGTATTCAGTACAGTATGTCATATCGCTACAGTAACAGTCACAATATCCAGAAGCTCTGTTTCATGAATTTAATTTTTTAAATTCAAAAAAACTACCACTGAATTTTAAGTTAACTGAAAACAATAAAACCGGTCTCGAAATCTGTTTTGAAGTTGTCCCTCTAAAAACTGTGTCAGGACTGTAGTTTGTAGTTTTGGCCAATTTTGGATTCATTTTGATAATGTAAATATTTTTGACATTTGTACCGAAAAGCTTAAATTTCAGTGAATCGAGATTTTTCCAATATGAATTATGAAATTTGACTATAGGTTACCTCTTTTTAGCTTTAGATCAGCTTAAGGGCCAGTTTTTATGGTGAATGACTGGTGCCGTAAATAAGTAAAATAATTGATCTATCCCGTTCCTACAGTGAGCTACAGTAGATCTACCCCGCTCCTCTCCACTAAGCTACAGTACGATTAAAGATGATCAGCTACGAGTACGTCTTCTTCTCATTCCATTCGGCTGCTTCACTTCTCGGCTGTATTCTCAACGCATTTTTGATCTATTGTGTCTTGACCAAGTCGACAGATAGTATGAAAACCTACTCAATTCTGATGATCAATTTCGCCCTAACTGACTTTTTGGCATGCTTTTTGGATTCTTTTGTACAAGCCAGGTGAGTCTTTTTGCATTAAAAAATGCATTTTGGAAAACACGAAAAGTATTGGAGAAGTCGATGATTTGTGTATTACTGAAGTTTTGCAACTGTCAGTTGTAATTTTCAACTTGTTAAGCATTTCTTGCACTTAAGTCCATAAGATCTAGAGATATCAAGTTTTATCAGAAGCGTTGTTAAATTATACGTATCAACGAAGAGTGAACTAAAACTATGTTTACTTGAAATCTAAAGCTACTGTGCCCAACGTTATAATCATCTAAATTTTAAATGTTTACTGTATCTACCAAGAGAACCGCGAAAACTACAGTACCCTGAGGCTGTCAGAAATCGCGTTTCTAATAACCTCGAGTTTGCAGACAAATTCCCACTGGCAGCTCTATCTACTACATTTCCAACGGGTACTGTAAGTACATCAGCCACGAAGCGTGTATTGTAGGGTACGTTTGCTCGAGCATACGGTATGTCAACTTAACATTTACAGATACAGTTTGTACTGTCACCTACTAGCTCACTCGCTCTGGTCTCTTTTGATTTCTTTCTCTTATAGATACATTGTCCTGATACAGAAAAGTCCGTCAAGAAATTGCATCGCGATTTGCTTGTTTGTTGCTTACATTCCGTCCACTATTCAATGGGTTTGTTTTCCTTTTCGTGCTTAAATTTATATTCAAAAGAACAACAGGATTCTCAGATTGTTTTAGTTTTGATTTTTAGAGGGGGAATAATTAGTTCCCATTTATTCGGAAAAATTCAGCCTAAATTCGATTTAAGGGCCTAATATTTGAAGGAATGAATTGGTTTCTAAGATTGTTAAAAAATGGCCATCGATAATTTTCATTTCAAGATTGAAATACTTGATAATTATGATATCGAATTCCGGTCGTTTTTAACGATTTGAAGATCGTTCTCGGATTTTTTCCCAAAACACAGCACGAAAAGAAGATGAAATTTAAAAAAAGAACTCTTTTCATCATGATGATCGAAAACTTATTCACAGTTGAAATTTAAGATCACCTTCCTCTGGGCCTTTGACGACACGGAATCAGTGACCACAGCTATGCACCAAAGATTTCCCGAGTACGATTTGACTGGTAAAACCATCACGGGGCACTTGAATATTTTCACACCATCTGGTGAGTGCAAAAGGAGGTGTATACCATAATGAAAAATCTTTTCAGCAATGTTCACCATCGGTCACATGGTGCTACCAGTGGCGCCAGTCTACACTGCAATTCTGATTCTCAGAAATCGGATTATCAAACTGTTGGAGAGCAAGTCGGAACATATGAGGAAGGAGACCAAGGCGATGCACACTCAGCTTTTGAGGGTGAGAGAGAGAGAGAGATAGAGAGCAACATTTTAAGAATCAACACTCTTTTCTGTTTAAAATTTAAAAGTATAATTTTCCTTAAAAAAAGGAAACATCTACAGACTATCTTTTTGTCGCGTAGCGAGGTTTAGCTCAGAAACGAAGATCTAACCAACATCCTTAAGGCTCTAACCTTCCAAGCGATCATCCCGGGCTTCTTCCTCTTCGCAATCATCAGCTACACCCTCCAACAGACGAGCATCCTCAACCACCCGATCCTCGAGAACTTCACTTTCACCTCGTTCCTCTTCATCCCTATCCTCTCACCCATCTGCTCGTTAACCTTCATCCGCCCTTTCCGTACCGAATTCACCCGTGTCTTCCTATGCCAGAAACAAAAGATTGCACACGGCAAGAACGTATTTATCACTGATGCCAGTGCGACTAACGTATTCTCGTCAAGAAGTGATGTACATAAGAGTTCTGCTTGAATTTATTTTCGACTTTGAATAAACTTTGCTTCTTATACCGTATCGATGAGATGCTTCGAGAAAACCTACATTCTTTCAGTTTAACCAACAGATCAATTCTTCAATTCAAACCGTCTGTAGAATTTCGAATTAAAATTTTCTACCGTAGCGCGATGAATCGCTCAGAAGCTTCGAGAAAACCTTCATGTTTATGCAGTTCAACACCAGGTACCCTGGATCAGCTAGTCCATCCCATACTCTTCAAGGCCCCGAAATCCCACAAAAACAGGTGAAAATACGCAAATTTATTAGAAATTTGTGATGTAGTATAGAGTATTAGAATAGATATACAAAATGAAGATCATTAGAGTGTACACCGATATAGCTGAAAATTTGGGCAAAATATAATAATGATAATGGAAAGAATAAAAAAGTGTGAAGAGTAATGCGAGTTGGTTGGTGATCACATTTGGTATACTGAAGTCGGCGACAGAATTTCGGGAGTATATTCGGTTACTACAAAGTCTGAGATGAGAGGTGGGTGGGAAATGTGTGGCGAGCTGTGGTCGCCACACCTGCATTTACAATCCGTTTCACACGAAATTCTGGGCTCGGGCAATGAGTATGGATAAATATGTACAGACAATCTGATAAAAATAATACAGAAGACTTTGTTTTTTGCTTCTAGTTCGTGTGATTTCTACGATTTCTGAGAATCTCCAATCAACAACAAAAAAAGAAACCGAAACTGCGAGAAACATCGCCTTCTTCTTGAATCACAATAACAATTATGTGGGTTCAAAGTAATGGCAATTAGTAAAATGCACCGGGTAAATTTTCCATTCGTATTCAGGCTTAGGCTGAATCTAAGCTATTGAAAGTTACCATTGTTAGAAGTTCATCTCTATTTTTTTATTTTAGGCTTAGGTTAGGTTTGGGCCAGCTTAGGTCCAGACTAAGCCTGAATACGAATGGAAAATTTACCCGGTGCGGTGCGGTGCACCCGGTGCGTTTACTAAATGCCCAGTAATAGTCAAAAAGGAGAGAGAAGGAGAGATCAATTCATCCACTTGTGACAGTTTGGTGCTCCACACAGACATGGAATCTTGTCTGTCATGTCTTCCAACTCGAATTGATAGTCGTACGTCAGCTGAAATTTTGCATTTGTTACGAAGCATGGAAAAAAATCACTGTCCGACCTAAGACGGTCATCTTTTATTATCTCAATCAATCTCTTATAAATAACCTTTACTTTCGTGTTTCACTCATAATTCAAATCATGGAAGAATTTTGACATTTAATCCTATAATGCCGAACACGCTAAGGCAAGAAAAGATTTGTCAAATATTTAATGTAATACACACCAGGCTAAAGGTGGTCGTCATCGATTAGACGCGTTGCACGCAAATTATATTGAACGAAAATTAGCTATAGGGCGCGTTCGCACATCAATATTTTTTCATCTTTTTCTCCTATTTTTCTCAAGTAAACAAGCGAATTTGTTTCGGCAATTGCTGTTGAAAAAATGCAAATCGTGTAACTTTCCTTCGTAACTTGCTTTTTATCATTATTTTGAAAAAACGTCAGAGAAAAAAGTTTTTAAACTACAGTAACTGTAATTTGATCTACGGCGATGCAGGTTTTACGAAAGGGCGGGGTTTGTGCTGGCTGCTTATTGGTCGCCTCCTCTCGCTGCTTGATCCGACACTTTTCTACTGCGCTAACATGGGAAGTATATGAAAGCCCGGAGAATCTATAAGGTCTGAGTGGTCTCATAGGTTTTCAAATATGGTGAAGACGATGGAACTGCTCTCAGAAGTTGCTTCACCGACCTCGTTCAGGAATTATGGCCAAAAATATAATTCACATGCCATTTTCAAAAAAAAGGGGATCTGTGATGTTGGGTAAGAAAAACTGTTGAGATTTTGCATTTTATTGAATTTTAAAGGTTCGAGATGCACGGAAAACTTAGTCTGTCTGGATTCTGAGGCTCGATTCTGAAGTTACATGCATCTGAAGTGGACGTTAAAAATCGTCCAACTTTCACCTTCTGTAACTCGACTCCTAGCAGATTTCCAGATGCGAGACCTATTCCAAACGATTCAGAATGATTGAATCTATCAATTCCCACGTTTTCAGCCGATTCTGAGACAAAAATTTTTGGGTCCAAAATCGGAAAGAGTGTTCATAATATGAGCCTTGATCACAAGTGATGAATCGTTGTAGTATTTCTCGGGCAAAAAAACGTGTATCAAGTGAGAATCGAACTTTGCCGTGAAAAATGAAAGGCGTGAGCTTTGACCATTCTACCACGGAAGACACAAATTTTTGGGTCAACTCCATGTTCACTCATTCGCTCCTTTTCACGACAGAATTCTTGAACATTACAGATCCCATTTTTTTGAAAATCGCGTGTGAATTCTATTTTTGGCCATAACTCCTGAACGAGGTCGGTGAAGCAACTTCTGAGAGCAGTTCCACCGTCTTCACCATATTTGAAAACATATGAGACTACTCAGACCTCATAGATTCTCCGGGCTTTCATATACTTCCCATGTAAGAGCGGTGTGCGCCGCAGGCGCTGGTCCGTATTATCAAGATCAAAAAAATCTAGTGGGGTAGGAGTCTCAAAGAAGGCGCAAGTCAATAGACCCTAATCACATTCAACTTTTTCGCTTTAGATAGGAAAAAACCCCAAATTATGAATATTTTTATGATTCATGTTCATTATTTAATACTTATTTTGTACTAAAATTATTGTTTGATTTAAGTAAGATTAAATCATTTTTCCCATAACCCCACCTCTTCCATCGCCGTGATCGGCCGATTCGCTGTGACGATAATCTTCTTGTCTTCAATGGTCGGTCCTCCTTCAAGGATTCTCGTCGAGCAGTTCGGATCACACGAGTGATTGATATATCTTGCGGGCCCTCCTGCCATTGTCGCGTCGACGATCACCTCTTCGTCAATCC
The DNA here is from genome assembly GCA_963978915.1 of Caenorhabditis parvicauda. Classification (NCBI taxonomy): domain Eukaryota; kingdom Metazoa; phylum Nematoda; class Chromadorea; order Rhabditida; family Rhabditidae; genus Caenorhabditis; species Caenorhabditis parvicauda. The sequence continues at coordinate 14,306,459 of OZ022252.1, forward strand.
GGAACATGTAGACCCCTCGGTTCTGAGCGTTGTACCGCTTCTCGCGCACTTCACCGACTTCCGATCGGATGACTTCACCCTGAAAAACTTATTTTTTTTTGGGTGAAAAATTAGGAAATATCCAACATTGTTGTGATCAAATTGTCACCACTGTTCAATATTTGTCTAAATTTTGCGTAAATTAGGTCCTATTCAAATTTAACAAAATTTATATAGATATGTTGTAGGAAAGATATGTATTTCTCTTGGCTCTTCTAAATCAGTTTCAAAAAATGTTTACATGAAAAAAACCAGAAAATAATATTGATATTCTGTTTTCGTTCGTTATGCATAATTTTGTCTTTTTCTCATATTATTCATACTTTCATCGATTCTAAAAAAAAACTTGTCTATCAACATGACATTTTTGATAATAATCGTTATTCCTTCCATATCCGGACACCTGGTATACGATCATATGTACCATTTTCAAGTCAAAACGGGCGTAAACCTAAATGGACCAGTCCACCACAGGCTTTTGGTCCTGATTTTTATCATTTTCACACCATTTAATATCAAAATCTCACTTTGTACTCAATGATGAAGTCACCCATAGGGATGTCTCGTTTGGCGTACAATCCGAGTCCTTGAATCTTAGATCGGGCCAGGTAAACTGTATTCTTCCATTCACGACGCATCTTTTGGTATCCGGAGAACGTTTGCTCACTTCGTTGCATGGGTTCGAGCCCTCGGGCGAGCATCTTAAGTAAACTTTTGTGGAACATTTTTTTTTAAGAAATCGATTCAAATAAGTCTATACTTCCTTTTTTAGTCTATACTAAAAGTTCTAATCACAAGCTTACGGAGCGAAAATTGGAGAAAAACGCTAGACTTGTTTATTACAGTACCCACACGGTAAATACCAAAATGTTCCTAATTCTTCGAATAAAACAAATTGACATTATTCCGAGTCGAACAAAGAAAGCAAAGAAATCTTTCTTAAACTTATGAACTTTTCGATCATTTTTCAATAGATAATCGATAAACGGCTAGAAATTCATCCCAAACATTTCTTTTGAACTTCCAAAAAACTCACCTGCGCAAACTCATTGGAAAGTCCAAAAGTAGCCTTGATCTGGGCCGTCGCTTGTTCATCAGCTAGATAGCTCTTGGCACCTCTTGTTCTACCCAGGGTCACCGTCGCCAGGCTGCTACTCGACGTGGCTCCTTGCGAGGTTCCTGCCGTCGACGTACTCGCCGTGGCAGCTCCACTCGGTCCAACACTTCTGGACGCACTTCCTGTCATGGGTCTTGGCTTCGTTTTGTACTTCACTAGACTTCTTGGCTCTGCTCTGGCGCATCCCATAGGGTTCAACGCCAACGGAAGGTCTAGGATCGGACTGTTTGGGTGTCGGAAGGTGTAGGTGAACAGCGTGTCAATGCCCGGCAGTGATTCTGTGATCTTGGAGATGACGCTTTCGTTCAGACCGTAGAGCATTTCTCCTTGAATGGCATTAGGGAAGAAACGAAGCAGAGGGTCTGTATTCTGACGAAGACGTTGAACTCGATCAAGAATCGGCATCCAGACAGCTGAAAAAAGGAAATTGATATTTCTCACAATATGAAGGCCGCGCCGGATATGAACTTTTTCATGTTTTTCAAATATAAACTCAGTAAAAGTGATGTGTGTATTATGCTACAACACACCGAGCTAAAGGTGATCGTTATCGATTAGACGTGTTGCACGCAAATTATATTTAACGAAAATTCGCTATAGAGCACGTTCGCACATCAATATTTTTCATCCTTTTCTCCTATTTTTCTAAAGTTAACAAGCGAATTTGTTTCGACGATTGATATTGAAAAATTGCAAATCATGTAACTTTTTTACATAACTAGCTTTTTATCATGATTTTTGAAAAAAACGTCATAGAAAAGTTTTTTAACTACAGTAACTGTAATTTGATCTACAGCGGTGCGGGATTTACGAAGGGGCGAAGTTTGTGCTCGCTGCTTATTGGTCGCCTCCCCTCGCTGCTTGATCTGACACTTTTCTACTACGTTTAGCGCGGTGTGTACAATTAAAAAATTTCACTCGAATGAATGGACAAATTTAACGACTAATCCGAGTCAATCTCTCGAAAAACTCACAAGTAGCGTTGTCTCCAGTGATAGCCGAATCTTCTCCAACCACTTGAACCATAAACTGTGGCTTGTTGCCGTTATCGCGAATGGTGCACGAGAAAAGGAGGCGAATGGTTGGGTCGATTGGTGACCAGAACCAACGGGTAACGGCGTAACCGACCTAAAGAGAGAAAAATACATTAAAAATTGCGGTAAAAATGATTTTTTTCCTGAAAAATAAAAATTTGTTTGAACGTTGTCGGATTTTTCGGAACATCATAGCTTTAACAATATTTTTCCAGTTCTGTCACGAATCCCTTTTTCGACATTAGTCGTTCCATCTATGATGAAATTTCGAAAAAAAACTGTTGGTGAAATTTTAAAAATTGATTGAATTGAATAAAAAATAAAATCTTACCGGGAAGATGAAATTCTGATTGTGGAAGGATTTGAGCTGATCTGGGAGCAGTTGTCCCACCTTGTAGAAGGTGAGAGCACCTAGTCGGAGGCATAACCTTGGACCGTCCGTCAGCTCGAGGAGCTTAGCGAGGAGTTGGTTCTCTTCTCGCTGGATGTAGATTCTTCGGAAGGCGTCCAGTCGTTGCACCGTTGCTTCTGGTGATACACCTTCGTGGTTGCGACAGATGAACGTCTGAAATAGTCATGCAATGAGAGGAAGAGAGGGAGAGAGAAATAGAGAGAGAGAGAGAGAGAGAGAGAGAGAGAGAGAGAGAGAGAGAGGGGAGAGAGAAATCGTAACTAAATCAAAGATTCGACATTCTTACTTCTAAAGTTTTCTCATTTTCAATAGTTTTTTGTCAATAATTCACAAATCACATTGGTTCGAATTATCGTACTCTGTTCAAAAAGTTTTACTTGAAACAAAAAATCTTAATAAAAAATACCTTGTCTTTCACGAAATGTCCTCCAATCGCGTGTGCACAACGAAGATGGAAGTTAAGAGCACATCCAATCTGAAAAAAAATGATTATTTGTACGGAAAATCTTTCGAAATACCGGTTTTCATTCACCTGGGAAAATTCTATTTTTTGAAAGAAAACCTTAAAAAATTCCTTTACAAGGTCAGATATCGTTGTAAAGTTCAAATATAGCAAAAATCATTTTCTAATCGTAATTTTTACTCAAATATTGAGAAAAAAACCTCTCTGTTGGAACCTACCCCATTTTTCTGGGCACTTAGTCAAAAAAAAGCTCACCTTATGACACTTCAAACTAGCCCCATTCTTGCCACAGAATCCACAGACTTGTCTGCTGGCTCGGATGACTGCTGCGTCGACGTGGATCAGTGATCCAGATGGGTTTTCGAAGACTTCGGCACTCCAGAGGGCACAGTTGACGTGGATCCAAATCTTCTCGTTCAGACTGAGCAGACGACCGCACATGGCAGAGTCGCCGTCTCCTCTGGCACCGCACAGGACGCACATTCGGACGTCCGTGTCGTAGGCGAAAAGTGGGACGCCCATCTTCGGTCGGGAAGCCATTTGCTGAAAAGAAACATTGTGAAAATCGTGATTTAGAGCAGAAGAATTATGATTGTTACGAACTCATACAATTGTTTGGTTATAAACAAACGGAATATTTCAGCAAGATGACATTTGCTGAAAGAAAACATTCGAAATGCGCGATTTGAATGAGGAAAGCACTTTTGAGAAAAGGAAAGTTTCCAGAGGTTTAAATCATTCAATTTTCAAGCAATTGGATAGATGAATCAGAGAATTCTTTTTCGACCATACTTCTCAAAAATCATTTATGCGACTCACTACGCGGGGAGAAATCATTGACAAGTCGCGAATCACGGCAGAAATTTTAAAAAAAGTAACTCGCCCAATTTTAGGTTAATGAAACTAATCGACAAAAGGTTAGACAAGCCGTAGACGCCATAATCTGCAGACCCTCACGGCATCATATTTGCTTGATTAAATGCTTAATTTCGGGATCCAAAACTTGGTTCTTCACAAAAGTTGTTCTCCCAACTAGGAATGGGCAAATCGCCAGTCATTGGCTAACGATTGGCTATCCACTTTTCATTAGCCAATTGCATTGACGGCGATTGGCTATTCAATTGGCGATATGATGTCATCTGAACAACACCATCTTCAACGTCGAGAACGCTCAGAAAGCGCAACTCCAGGCGCTCGCCAATTGAATAGCAAATCGTTCGCCAGTGCAATTGGCTAATGAAAAGAGAATAGCCAATCAGTAGCCAATGACTGGCGATTTGCCCATCCCTACTCCCAACCTAACCTAAGCTTATTATAAAAGGAAATCACTTTTGGTTGCAGATTGCGAATTGAGAGTAATTCATGATACAGGCGTGAGGGTCGGCAGATTATGGCGTCTCCCACGGACTTCAAAAGGTTCCTATATTCTATTATTCGAATTAAAACAAAATACCGAAATCTCACCGCTTGCTCAATCTGCAACCGCACAAACTGCTGGGCGATTTCCGGGGTGAACGTCCTCCATTCCTGGGTCAATGGTGTCGCTGGTGTGGCGCCGGCACTTGGCGTCTCAGATTTGGCGCCGTGTTCCGAAGCGCTGACCAGGTTGCAGACTGGGATCAGCTAAAATCGTAAATTTTTGAATTCGACAATTGGTTTGATTGTCCACAAGTTTGCGGTCAACAGATCACTGCGTCAAGCTTCGATCAAATAATCACTTTTGAAGTAAATTAGACTTTATCACACATTTGATACAATTACCCTAATTGAGGTAACTAACTGTCCCTGTTGATGGCTCAACGCCGAAACGTTGGATCATAAAAACCATGGTCAAATCAAGACGAACTGTCAACCAACACAAAACACATACCGTAATATTCTCTTTTCTTCCCTCGTCCATCATGTACCGCGTGTCTCTTGGCGATATCAACCCGTCAAGGTGGAATGTCGGCATCAGCGTCATTCGAGGCTGCTGAAATTATTAATTTTATGCAAACTGAATTCAATCAACACTCAGAAAACATTCAGTTTCCATCAAAAATTAATCGTTTTCGCAAACTTTTAAAAGCATTCACCCTGCTTCAACGCTATCTCTCACGAACTACAGAAAAGGAAAAAAAACTATCGTGAAAAAATGATTCTTTGCATATTCGAGAACCTAGGAAACCAATCAGAATGTACAATTTTAATGTGTATTCGTAGCGTTTTCTGAACAGAGTCCTAGAAAGACGGGAGTGAGGAATTTGACACATTGTAAAATCGCGCGTTGATGACGTCGTGTATTAATCTCAATCTGCAATCAGAAGCCAACAGTAATTTTCTTTTATAATAAGCTTAGGTTAGGTTGGGAGAACAACTTTAGTGAAGAGCCAACTCTTGTATACCACAGTACACTGTGAAATTAACCATTTTATGATGTGTCAAATTCCTCACTCCCGTCTTTGTAGCACGGCGTGTTTTCTGATAAGTAACCTCAGGGAAAACGTTCGGTGTCTGTATGGATCCAAACGGGATTCAAAAATTACCAATTTGGACACCGTTTGAAGACATACAGACACCGATTTAAACCATGCTGATACCGTTTGCACCCATACAGACACCGTTTTCAAAAAACGGTATCCGTATGGATTCATACAGGCTCCGATTTCTTGCTGTTTGCAAACAGTGTCTGTACGGACTCATACAGATATCGCGTAAACCAATAATAATTCCAGAACCCATACAGACACCGAACAGTTTCCCTGAGAACTCGACAAACACTCACCCTTCCCTGATTCAACGCCTTCGCAAAGTGTTCTGCGGAAATCTGCTTCAACCGTTCGATCGTGTCCTCATCGACATGCGCTTCCGCAGCCATGAGCTCATCATGGGACAATGGTGTTTTGTTGGTCGCCAGCATCTCGTAGTAGCACTTCAGTGAGCAGAAGCTCACCTTCTCCTCCTTCGTCTCATCGTCGGCTTCTGGAGGTGCAAGGCCAAGGCGAACCGCGCTTTGTCGCACCGCCGGCATCCCTTCGACATCTTTCTCGCAGTTTTTACACTTTAGAAGAACCATGATCTCTCGTTTGGGCTCCATTCCGGCCGCTGTCGATGTTCCGGGTCGGTCGTCACACTCATCCATGTCGATTTCTGAGAAAAAAAAACGGAAAATATGGTTTCACTGATTTCATTCAAGTTTTCATACTCATTTCGAACGCGAATCAATAAGTGTTTTCACCAGGGCTGTTCACGAAACTTCGTAATGAAAAAGGAAAAGTTAGACCAAGGACGCTGAAATCAACTTTACCTAACATAGTTCTGAAGAATAATGTAGTACCCTAAATAAAGTAAGAAAACACAATGAAGGTATGAAAGGTGAGGAAAACGAAATTTAAGGATTTTAACGGTTAAAGTTTTTGTTAAAAATGAAAAAATCGTCAATTTAATGTTTAACGGATTTTTTTGACTTGAAAACTCGTTAACAGCCCTGGTTTTTCGCGACCTCTCTTCAAAACTGTTTTCAGTGATTGTGAGTGATTCAAAGATTTCCAATTTTTAACAGCTTCTATCCATTTCAAATAAAAATTCAAATTTACCTTGTTTGATAGCGATCGGCGTTTCTGGAGACAGTGGTGGCGTGTCGACTTCAAAGTCAATGTCATCTTCTACTCCCAGCATGTCCTTGATCTGACTGATCGTCGTGTATGGATCATTTTTAATTCCATTTTCTTCCTCTTTGATGTAGATCGACACTTCGACTTCTTCTACTTCGGGCGTCTGAAATCGACAATGGTAAAAAAAAATTAACTACCTTCAAGGAAAACTTGAAAAATATTCGTAACATCAAAAATTATTGAAGTACAAACACTTTCGAAAATGAAAGCGGAGGTCGGCAAAGAGGTTGCGAAGCAGTTTTATGGTCTTATGCCTTTGCCGAGGTGTGCGATTTTACGTAAGGAAAAACTCAAACTAAAAATACTTTTCAACTTTGTTCAGATTTCACATGTTTGCGACTCCTCTGTGTGACTAGGAATGACTATATTTTTTGGGACATGTCCAAGACGAATTGCCGTACACATCACAACTTCTATCAAGCTACAAAATTTCCAATTTCTTATCAAAATCACCTCATAGAACATCCTTCTGTGCGGTTCAATCGGAGCCAGTGAGTCGACAATCCGGCACTTGGCTCTCAGATGGGAGGCTGTCGGTCGTCGGTCAACCTTGTTGAGAACCTGAAGCGGCGCACAATTCACCGATCTCACGTCCACTTCATCTGCTACTTGCTGAATCTCGGGCGGCACAGATACGCTGAAAAGTTCAATTTTTTGAAAATTATTCGCTATTCGTGGATTTTAAACACTAAAATCATTTTTTATTCCTATAAAAAACGTCAATCAAGTTTCAATAGTCAAAAATTGACTTTCTTCTTGTTTTGAATTTTTTAAAAATGTCAAACTACTGAAAACCTATTTGAATTCTCACATATCTTCTAGTTTCGTTGATCCGACAGAATCGAGAAATTATGTTTCGAAAATCAAAATTTATCACTGCAGGAACACGAATTTTCAGTAAAAATTGAGTTTTACATATTACATTAAGGAATTTTTATTTTACCCACTAAAACCAATCTTTCTCAATTTACGAAACAAAACAAAAAATCACCTTTGCAATGCAAGAATGTTGACTTTCGGAGCTATGTCATTCATGGAGATGAGGCCAAACTTCAGACAATTCTGGCTGCGATCTTTACCCTCGAAGTAGTCGTCTGTGAAGCTCAAAGACAAGCTACCAAACTTCGTTCCTTTCAGTGGTTTTCGATCTGCAATTTTTGGAATTTCCTTTTTTTATTTTTTCTGTATAGATTAGATAACAAACTTTGAAAGTAAATTATAAATTTCTGAAATTCATAGATTTCAAATGATTACAGATTTTTTTCACGTAACTCATCGAATTTTAAACAGTCAAAACATGTTCTTCCAAACAAACACAAAAAAATATTTAAACATAAACTTCAATGAATAGAAACGCACCTTGTCTTACTGTTACATATTCAGAAAAGGAATTTCGAATGTCAAGTGTTTATTCGTATGTTTTATAAGCAATTTAGAGGAATTTTCGCATAAAAATACTGGTCATGTTATTAGTAAACAGTCGAAAAATTACATTATCCTTTCCAATAGAAACACAAAAAAGTTTTTGACCAGTCATTGTTCGAGCTTTTGCGGCTACTACTGGTCGTTATTGAAGCGTACGTTCTATTCGTTATAAAAATATTATATAACTGTAATTTCTTAATTTCTAACACAAAGATAGCTCTTTACCGTATATTCCGTTGCTTTCTCATAACTTCATTGGAGGTCAAAGAATGGTGACGATTCTTTTTAATGATGAACAGTCAAAAAATATCATTATTTTTTCCAATTGAAACGCGAAAAAATTGGAAATAGCAACTTTTTACTTTTCAAAACAACCATATTTACACAAAACTGCCACGTTTCACTCTTTAACACAGTGACACCATTTTTGTTTCTAAAAAGCTTCACATTAGAGGATTTTCGACGTATCCTTCAATTTTTCAACACAAAAACATACTCGTCTTGACCGCCAAGTCGGTGATTCCATCACTGGCGAATGCCGCTCCGGGGTTCCGATATCCTGGTTCTTTTGCCGACTTCGGGATGTCTTTGCACAGACGGAAGCGTGTTCTCATCTTCTCAACCCATGCATCGTACTCGCTGCCTGCTTGGTAATTCTGCAGGATTTTCTTCGGCTGCGTTCTCTTCTTTTTCGGCCTCGGAGCGTCGAGCTCCATCATCGATGGATGTCCACCCTGGAAACAATTTTTTAACAATCATTTTTTTTTCGTTTTTTTTCAATTTTTGAAAATAGAAAAGCAATTTTCGAGAAAAAGCAAAATCAAGTCAAATTTGACAACTTCAAATATTTCTAGTTTTTTATGTGATAAAAACGAAACCGAACTTTTTCGTTCTCACTTTTCATGACTTTTTAAAACAGTAGTGTGAAACATGACTTTATTCTTTATTTTTCATTTTCTCAAATCGTTAGGGAAGAAGAACATGTATTTTTATGTTAGATTCATGATTTTCATCCAAATATCAAAAATGTGCATATTTAGCCTTTCACAACCTCCTTGAAAACGAAATTTCATCCCTTCATTCGATAATTCTGATGAAAGATGCTTATTTGCACAGTATTTTAATAATAAATGTGAATTTAACGGGTATATCCATCAGAAATCCATCAAAATCTCACTTGTTGCGGTGGCGGTGCAACTACCTGCTGTCCAACCACTTGCGGGTGTGGTTGAACCTGTGGTAGTTGATGTGGTCCTGGGCCGGTTGGTGGCGGGAGCATGCCACCAGGAGCACCAGACGAATCCAAAAGCCGTTTCAACATCACCATGTTCTCACGTCCTGGCCCTTCTAGTGTTGCCGTGATGTTGAAGATCATGTCATCGAGACACTCGTACACCTTAAAAATAAGAATTTGAATATTAAAACAAGTTTTCAAAGTTAGGAAAGGAACTTGATTTCGTTTCCTTACTCTGGTAACCAAGTACGAGTATTATAATAAACTTTCACACAAGAATAATTTTTAAAAATACGGATAATATAATAATATGAAAGTTACTCGTATTTTTCATTCAAAAACTCTGATTTTTCTTTTGACATATTATAATACTCGTATTTGGTTACCCGAGTTATGGTATACAGTATTTTTCCACATTTCTCAATTTCAAAATTTATATTTTTATTGATTGGTTTGTCTTTTTTCTTAATGATCAACCAAGAAATTTTAGCACCATTTTCATCGCAAGTTACTAAAACTAGAAAAATCTTTCTATTTCTGAATTTCAACACTCTTTATTCATATTTTTTTCGGTTTGTATGAAATGAAAGTAAATCTATCACCAATAATCGCAAAAATTACCGAAAAATCTAATTCTGTTCGACTTTCATCACGACCAAATAAACTGACAGTCACTTTCCCATCTGATCAATTTTTCTCCATTCAAATCATTTGAATCAAACAAAATTACCTCTCTATCGGGCGTATTCTGAACATGCTCGTACCGAACACGTCCAAGAGAAAACGACCGGAGTTGTCTTCTGGGTCCCATTGGATGATGTTGTTGCATCTGGAATTTTTTGGATACTAGTAAAATCAAATTTCAGCTATTTATATTCATTTTCCTGATCTTCAGTAAATTCACAAACTTCCAGTTTTATACTACCAGTTTTTTTTTCAACCTTTGACCTTCAAAAGCTTTCAAGACATTTCCTCACTTTTCTCTACTCTCTAAACACCTTTCTTCTCGATATTTCAGAGCGTTTCACACCTCGGCAAAGGCATAAGACGATAAAACCGAATCGCAACCGCTTTCATTTTCGAAAGTGTTTGTACTTTAATAAATGTTTCACTTGACGAAATGAACGTTGCGGACTGTTCCCAACGATAGTTTTACCTACTTTAAACGTTTTTTTTGGTTCGATTTGAGAATTAGGGATGAACAAAAATAAAAAGTAAAAAACTTTAAACTACAGTAACTGAAATTTGATGTACTCTATCGACTTTCTTGACTTACACTTTTCAACTGCGTTTGCCGCAGTGTTCATTTTTCTAAATTTTCAACTTTTCAAAAATACCTGCATCGGATGCATCATCACATGTCCTGGCGGTGGTTGCTGTTGGAACCCTGGCGGTTGAACTTGCTGTGGTGGCCCCGGATGTGGCGGCCCACCAGGCTGCTGCTGTACCTGCTGTGGATGCGGACCGGGCGGCTGTGGGGCGCCTGGCGGGCCGGGGATGCCTGGCATCATTCCAAACGGCACTTGATGCGGAACTCTCATCTGCTGCATCGGGTTCATCGGCTGTCCTGGCTGCACCACCATTGGCGGACCTGCAGGCCTCTGCTGCACCACTATCTGCCCACCCTGCTGCGCGTTGGCAGTCGCCATTATGTGTTGTTGCCTCATGAGATGCAAGCGAACGGCTGGATCCGCTGGAGCGTGTCCTACTTGCATCATCCTTGTCTGCTGGATCATGTCATTGGTCACTTCACTTGGGTTCTTCAGAATCTGATGCTTCGTCTCGAAGTCGCGCACCACATTTTCATGCGCCTTCAGCTCTCGTTTAGAGTTTTCCAGCTCTTTTTGCAATTGTGGGATGCTGTCGGTCAGTTGTTGGAACTGCTGTCGATCAATCTCATTGAGCTCGACCTGCCGTCCATCGTATTCAGCCGACATGCTCGCAGTCTTGTTCATCTGCCGCTTCTTCGCTGCCAGATTCTTCTTCTGCTTTCTCTGCTTATTCAGATCATTTTCCATTGCGAAGACAATTTTCTCAAGGTCAGCTTGACGGTCCAGTATCGACCTGTACGACTGGTGGGCTTCATGAGTCAGGTGGCTGGTTATCCTGATCAACTTTATCTGTTGCGGTTGTTCTTCGAATCCTGGGGTCATGCTACCACCGGGCATTGCTGGCACCTTGAATCCACCTTGGTAGAATCCGGGACCCGGTGATTGGATGGTTGGCGAATCGACCGACGACGTCTGCACCGTTCGTCTCTGACGCGGTTGTTTTCCTCGATTCGTACGGTTTTCTCGGGCTCTGAAAATAGTTAAGTTTTTTCTGATTCATTTGAATACAGCACTTTTGTATTTTCTCTAACTGTCAGAAAAATATGTGCTTGTTCGATTATTGTGAATTTCATCTGCTTTTTCTTTTTAGAGAGAGAGAGAGAGAGAGAGAGAGAGAGAGAGAGAGAGAGAGAGAGAGAGAAAGACGAGAGAAGGGGAGAGAGAAACGAGAGACCATTAGTGAAAATCATATACCACTTCTGTTTTCAATCAAGATTTGTTTGAAAAAAGGGAAACATGGGCCCTGAGCGTAGCGAAGACTATCTTATCTACGTTTGAATGAAAAACGGGACTATCTACGTTTGAATGAAAAACGGGATGCGATTTAGTAAATAAAACCACAGTATGCAATAAAAATCTCACCGATTTACATACTCCTGTCGCTCATCTGCTCCTAGCACCCTCCACAGCCTTTGAATCTGCTTGACTCGATCAGTCCATTCAGGGTACTCCGCCTTCAGGTTCGCATGCTTCTCGTTCGTGTACAGCACTGCAGCAGTCGTCGCTTGCAGACCCAATGGTTCATCTTCTTCCCATCGCTCCAACGTGGCGTTTATCCTCTCCGTTGGTTCGGAATGACCGGGTGGTCGACCCAAGACACCGCCCACTGTCTGCGCCTTCATCACTGGCATGTTGCCAGGGTTCAGCGGCTGCTGGGGAGCAGTACCTCCGGTTGTGCCGGGCTCAACCTTGGGTACACTTGTGCCTTGCTCGTTCATTGGGAAGGCTATAAGTTTTATCGTTATTTTCATGAAGTAAACTTCCTAATGTAGGCTATTCTAAACAAAAAAATGGAAAAACTCGACTTGTGAGAAAATTATTCCAAACAGAACAACCAAATCGAGCGACTTTTCAATCTTTCATAGTCTTGAAAATAGAGTACATGAAAAATCTCGGTCTCATTTTTTTAATGATTAAAGAAACCAGTAAAAACTTAATAGAACCATCTAAAAAAACCTATTTCTCCAAGAGAAAACACTCACTAGTCGCTCCAAAAGGCTTGATATCACTGAAATCATCGTTGGCTGCTTTGAAGCTGTCCCCTTTTCCACCCATATCGAGAGCATCTAAAGTGAAAATTATCGATTATTTTCAATTTCTTCTTAATACCATTAAAGCTGTCGTCAAAATCGTCATCGTCTTCCTCGAAGAAAGTCGAGAAATCAATGTTGTCAATGTCTTGGTCCATATCTTGTAGATTCAGTCCATCGAGAATATCGACCTAAATGTATTTTTTCAAACGTTTTTAATATTGTGGAATGTACAGTAGTAAAAATTCTCGCTCAAAACTAGTCAATCAGGTTCGCAAGCTACGGAGTTATTTTTATATTTTCCCTTGAAACTTTTAAAATTATCGACATTAATGTAATTTCGAGAAAAAGTAAAAGGGAAACTATTTCTACATTAGACTCTTTGAGCAAATTAACAGATCCAGTTCAAAAATGACGTCTCTCGGTTCAAATTCTAAGCATAATATGGCGGATTTTAATCGGGAACATTTCAATTTAGCAAAATTATGTCTTACAAAACATAGATTCTTTTAGAAAAGAAAGAAATCTCACCTCATTGATGTCATTCCTCAGGATCTCCGTGGCTTCCGTCGACAGTTCATACCCAGCCTTCTCCGCCTCCGCAGCTTGACCCTTGTCGTGTTCAACCAGTCTCGGTTCTTCCATCGTCATATCAACAAGATTCTTCCCCTCGACAGAGTTGATGCCGAAGAAGCTTTCTTGGATGATTGGCGGGTATGCATCTTCCAGCTGACACCTTCTCGGCTTTCGCGGCCTTCTTCGTTTCACGTCATCGTCTTCTACATTATGCATTGCGGCCACTTCTTCTGTCAGAGCCAACACTCGATGTCTTGGAAGCTTCACATAGAATCCACCAACGCCGATTTTCGTGATCCGACGACCTGGACCACTTCCTCGACCGCGGCCGCGACTTGTCGTTCCGTAGTAATCGTATTCATCGGCAAAGTCGTCTTCAACGTCTACAAACATTTCTTAACGATTGACTGGAACGCATGACCGCATCGTATTCAACTGTTTTCATTCTTCGTCGATATTGAACAACGCAAAAAGAAATGAGAAACATGAAGAATATGTATAACGCATCAAAAAAGGTCATTTTGGTTTCAATTTTGATTTTTTCACAAGGCTGGATCGAAAAGATTCTCAGAAGAAAAATAAAGAAATGTTACTTCGAAGATACTTCAGAAGCTATATAAATGATTCTTGCAGTGTCGTTAAAACATAACATTTCGATAAATGATAATAAGAGAGAGGGCTGAATTACATAACAATCAAGTGATATTTAATGTTTCTCAAAAGAAACACAAAAAATTGTTAACATGAACTTCCTTGTCAAAAAACTTAAAACAATAGATTTTTTCATTTTTTATAATTTTCTGGGTTTTCTGGCTTCATATAAATGATAGATATCAGAAGTAGAACAGTATGATTTTCGAATAAATCACTTAAAAACCGAACAAAGAACTTACAACTATCGAAAGAATCCCTGAACGATCCAATATTATCCGGCATGGTGGGCTTCACAAGACTTGGCATGAATTTTGATTTGAGCACTTCTTCGGCACACTTGTTCAGTGCTACATTGTCGCAGATGACAATATTCGAATTTTCGCCTGAAAATGTGTTTTGAAACTGAAAATCCGACGATTCTATATAATATTCACTGTTAAAAACGCGCTTGACGCTCTATCTAATTTCCTAGACTTAAGAACGCATGTTAACTGAGAAAACAAGAGAAGTGTGGCTAAATATTAGACATGTTCGTGGCGTCACACGGTGTATCAAGAATTAAAATATCGAAAAGGGATGGAGTTTCAAACAAGACGCGACTCAGTCGACCCCAATGAATAGATTCAATTTTCCGCTCCGGATGACCGCTTTGCAGGCGTCTATTGGTATTATTTTGCTCGATTTTAGTCCTTATTGAACGAGAAATTTGTTTTAGAAGTTATTGTAATATAATTCGAAGAGACTAAACAGTGTTGATAACGAAAATGTAGTTAAGGTCTCGATTTCAAATTTTTTACCTACCATCCTAGGTTGTCCCGCCCACTTTTGCAATGGCCGAAAGTGTTATATCGTGCGTCAGTTGAATTGACTTTAAATTGGAAAATGACATGAAATACTCACCGAGACCCAGAGGATTCGGATGAGACCGGTTCGGCTTGCACAGTGAGCATCTCATTTTGTTCAAAGCAGCGTGCTCGAGCATTTCGTCACCATAAAGTTGCTCGCACGTTCCATGGAACCATCTGGAAAAATTAGTCATAGTTGAAATTTCGATCAATTTTTTCCCGATTCGAAAACTTTACCAACATTGAATTAGTGTTTCCAATCGTGAATTTACTCTGGAAATTGAGTATCTTGCTTAATATTGGTCTATTTTTTTTTGGGAAAAAACAATTTTCGCAATCGAAAAATCTTCAGAATTTCAACTCGCCAAGGAAGAAAGAGGTTTTAAATGAGTTTTTCTATAACCTCTGAAGTTTTAATACTCATTTCGAGCTAAAAATAGGAAAATACCATCGAAAACAGGAAACTTGTCATTTTCAATTTTAAAAAAACTTCGGATTTCCAAACTCAATATATCTAAAAAGAACTCTAAATGCTTGGAATTTTTTCATATCCACAGCTTTCAACATGGGAAAAATGGTCAATACCTAGAAAATTGCACAAATTCATTGAAAAACTCACTTTGTGCACTGACTGCACTTGATAATTTTGTCTCCAATCACGTAGCTCTTGCTGCACTTCGGGCAAGTTCGCAATGAGTGACACGATTTACAAAGTCCTTCTCTGGTCAGATCACTTCCACTGTGTACACGGTTGTTGCACATTCGACAGCGAGCACACCTTAACGAGTTGAATATTTACTGTTCATTATATCTTTCAAGATTCAACTAATTTTTCAAAAATTGAACAGTATTTTTATTTTTTCTCATTTTCCTTCAAATTATAAGACTCACATCTTCATAAGAGTTAATTTTTTTTTCAATTTCATCTATGCTTATTCGTGGAACGTGAAAAAACCGAAACTTAACAAATACCGGTTCTGTAAAATTGTGATTGAAAAATCAACCGTTTTGTTCAATTGTAAAAATTCCGTTTGCCGAACTTGTTAGTCACTATTTTCAGTGGAATCTCACTAAAATCTCTTTTTCTTGAGAATCTACCAATTTATGTTCATTTTACGACACAACGTCAAGAAATCTTACCAATGACACCTCCATGGTCCATTCGGAATCGCTTGGAGGGGAGGGTTCAAGCAATAAATGTGATACGAGACATCACACTCTTCACAGAGAAGAAGTTTCGACTCGTCACCACCGTTACCGCACCCTTCACA
The DNA here is from genome assembly GCA_963978915.1 of Caenorhabditis parvicauda. Taxonomy (NCBI): domain Eukaryota; kingdom Metazoa; phylum Nematoda; class Chromadorea; order Rhabditida; family Rhabditidae; genus Caenorhabditis; species Caenorhabditis parvicauda. The sequence goes on from OZ022252.1 coordinate 14,322,543, forward strand.
TACAGTACAATCAAGACAACGCCAACCTCGTTTCATCACCGTCTGGTTCATCTGAAAACATTGAAACTATCCGAGTAGTGTAACTACATATCATCAGCTAAAGTATTTCTGTTAAAATGTCAAGCCCTCTGTCAAAATAAGGTTTTGACAACGATAAATTGAGTATGCAGCTGATAGCCAAAGCATTTTTCTGATTACAGATTTTCAAACTTTTCAGGTTCATCATTTTTGGAACATTGTGATTAACTGAACATTAGTTTTTCGTTGAGAATGCCAAGAATGAGACTTCTCTCTAGAAACTTTTCAGAATCAAAATTACCTTTTCATGAAGTCCAACACAATACGTGTGATAGGTTTGAGCACAATTCGCGCATGCTACCATTGAGGCTTCTTGTCCTTTACCAACAGCTCCACAGACAAGGCAGAGGCATGCCTGAAAAATATTTCCTTCGTTCGGAATGGACTTTTATGTGGAAAAAAAACTAGATATACACTTGCACATATCTAGCAAAAAGATTGACCGATTTCAAACGCGCGCCAGTCGCATTTTTGTAAAATGAGTACGGTAGGAGTCAGGACTCTCATAACGAACAGTTAGATCTTTGTGGATTATTATTCTTACTTTCAGTCCATTGAAATTAAAAGCGCATTACTTAATCGTTCTTGTATTTCAAGGCGAAACTGCTACGGTACTAAGTAACCGATTTACGGAGGTCAGACTTTTTTACAGGTAGAGGAAGCAATGTGCACTTGTCTAGTGAAAACTCACCTTTTGTAGAAAGACATCATCTACATCACATATGACGATGGTCCTGACGTATTCTGCTTCGTCCGACCTCGCCACCGACATCCGATCGTTATTAGCAATCATCGCATCGTCGACTTCTCTTAACGTCGCCTGCGACAAAAGTGCGTGTTGATGCTGTTGCTGCTGATGTTGATGTTGCTGTTGAATAAGCATTTGCTGGATTGAGTCCAACGTCGGTGCTGTTGAGAACCCTCGACCACGACCCCGTCCTCTTCCGGATCCTTTTCCTGGACCCTTCTGACCACGCTTTCCACGTTTCCCGCGTGACGGTGCAGAAATGACTCCAAGTTCTGGAGCGAACGATGACGTCGGCCGCAGCTTGTTGGCTTGACCTCGTGGTGGTTTCTTGTTAGTACTTCTTCTACCACGAGTTCCACCTCCGCGAGTCTGCGAAGGAACGAAATCCTCGTCAACGTCAGAGGAGGAGTTTCCGGGGTAGAAGGGAGAATTCCGGGCGCTTCCGCTGGATCCACTGTCACTCTCGTCGATAACCACGCGAGACACTGAAAATACGACTATTCGAAAAAAAAACAATATAATTGTCTCCGGAAATTTCTCATAATAAGAAAAATACTGAAAACCTCACCTATTCTTTCCGTTGTCAACGGTGATTCAGGTGCCCTGGACGTAGATGTTAACATAACGTCACCCATAACTGGAGAACGCCTACACGCAAAACACGTGAAACCAGCAAAAGAATCAGAGTTGTCACAAGACATGTGAACATACCTTAAAGTTCTTTAAAACATTGAAGATAATCACCACTTACTTGTTACACTCCATACATTGTCTTGCTGTCTTTTGTGGAGAGATAATGTCTCCAGTGCATACATTACATTGTACCGAGTGCTGAACAGTACTCTGAATTCATAGATGGTGAAAAATCTTAATAAATACAAATATACCTGTAATGAAGTACTTCCAGCAATATTGTTCAATTCAGTACAATCTTTGCAGTAGTCTCCCTCTCCTAAGACTATACCACCACAATCAATGCACTGAAAACGTTGAATAGATTTAAAATAAAATGAAATCAACTTACCAACATTTCTTCAGTTAGAGTAGAACATTAAAAGGTGTGAAGGTACGATTTCAATCTGAAGTTCGATAATATACTAGATTAAGAAAAATTGGAAATAGATGAATAGTTGAATTTAGAAAAATAATCTTAAAACAGTTAAACGAAAAATATTTTTGAAAGGCGGCAAAAATGGCTTTATTGATTTATTTTAAACACTCTCTGTCTATCTGCGTCTCGCTCGGTTTATGCACTGTTGTTCATAGCAACCCCTTACACCATTGCGTTTAGCACTGCGTGGGGGCGCTATGCAGCGTTTTGAACTTCTCTCGCTTTTCTTGGACCCGAGCCATGTAGATATACGGAACTAATTTTACTTTTATTTCATTCTCATTTTGTAATCATTTCATCAGCCGTACTATAGCATTTTGAACCATGGGTGTTACTGAAAATCAAGTAGAGGACTCAGGGAAAACGATCGGTGCATGTATGATTTACGGTGTATGTATGAGTAAAAACGATGTATGTATGAATGCATACATGCACCGTTTTGAAAACGGTGCTTGTATGAGTGCATACATGCATCGGTTTGAGAAACGGTGCTTGTATGATTACCGGTGTATGTATGACTAGAAACGGTGTATGTAGAGGTGTGCGTGGAAACGCGCTCCTTGGTACTGACCTACAGTATATTGCTGTATTTCTTTTTTTTTCAAATCCTACTACCTCCTATTTCTTTGTTTTCGAACCGTTTTTAATTCTGTTTTTTAGTGTCCGAGCTTCATACTGTGGACGCTAATCTATTTATCTGCTTCGCGTGATTGGGTGAGCTTTTTCAACTTTCATAAAATGTAATTTTAGTATAAAAATTAAATATCCGTTTTTTTTTTCGTGAATCAATTCTATTTACAGGTTCGGAAATGGAAACTGTAATTAATGGTTGTTCATTAGTTAACTATTTTTTATAAGTAATCAGTAATGCAACAAGTCAGACACGAAACATTGTTTTAGAAAATGTTTAAGATTCGGTGGACTTCACTTCTTCAACCCAGTGCCAATGATGAAACTTCTGGAAGTCGTTCGTCACGATTCCACAACTGACAAAACTTTCAACAGGTTGACTGGTTTCGGAAAAGCCATTGGGAAGACTTGTGTGACTTGTAAGGTATGGTTTTTTTACCTAAACTTTTGTCAAAATCACCAAAAAATGTTTTTCTCTGTTGTTTTCAGATAGTTTATGAAGGCGGTTGAATTCAACTTTAGATAAAATACAGTTTTCGAGTGAAATTTTAAGTCGTTGACCTCAGTTTTACCATAATTTGTAAATTAGGAATCAAACATTGTGATCAAAACGATGATAAATAGAAAATGTAACTATCAATTTTTTTAAACCTTCGAAAATGGAATGTATGATTTGAACCTCAGAAATTGATAGTTATCGAAATCTAATTTTTTCTGACCGCCTGAATCACAATGGATAACAAATTTTTAATGTTTTTTCCTTCAAGAAAGCATGAAACAAACATGTTCAAGTTAACCACTAATTCACTTTCAGGACACACCAGGATTCATCGTCAATCGCCTCCTCGTCCCGTACCTCTTCGAATCGATGAGATGAGACCACTACTTGCATTCAAAAGAAGATTTCCACAAGTTGCTGTCGATTAAAAGTGAGTGATTCAATTTTTCTGTCCACCAATAAATTCTTCAGTGATACTTCTGGTGTGGGGGCGGAAATGCGTATCGACCTCTATTAAAGGAAATGCTGCACGATGTAAAGGTAAGATTTCACGTATCACTTTCATAACAAGCACTCTTCAGGGGCGCTTTGCGCCCCACATTTTATTTTTTTGAATGCCAGATTTGATACCTGGAACAAAGAATGGAAAAGTGAACGAACGTCTTTCAATAATATCTGTTCTGCAAGTATTAAAACAAGTCATTTACAGAAGTCATCATCAGTTTTGTGGAGAAAAGACGCCGTCAAGGAATTTCTCATGAGATCATCTTTGAGGCGCAATATCAGGAACAATGGTTAGTGTATTTTTCATGATTTTCAAACTAAATTTAGGTATTAATTCATATATAGTTTATGTTATGGCACGCTGTGCTACAAATTTAGGTATTAATTCATATACAGGGTGACCACTATTTACCCGGAATGAAGTTTCACGTCATATATTGAAGTGTTGGCGTTTATATGGTGGACCATATATACAAATTTTCATTCGTTAAACCATTTTTAACTGTTCCACCGATTCAGAGATCTATCGGTTCTGGTATAGATAAATGGTGTCACCAAGTTCACAACACTCTTGTGTTCACAGGCGGAAGTCCGCTTATGTGATTTCAGAAAACATATCAGAATTCCAAGAACAGCCGTCTCCAATTCTATTTTTAGTTTTAAAACGTTTGAAAAATGTTTCAATAAACTCGGGGAACAATGACTACCAACAGACATCGTTCCAGAGTGGACCTGAGCTGTGAAAGAGAAGATTAGGTGAAATTCACATCGAATCACCAGAAAGATGGTAATCTGTATGAAAATCAATCAGGCTTCCATGAAAGCACATTTAAATACAAGCTGAAACTTGACTATATCTATGTAAAAAAAACAGTTATTGTTTTGAAGGCTATAACCAAGAAACGACTCGAAATATCGAGAACGCTCTTCCGGCGCACGCGCCTTGTGGACACTTGGTAACAGTGTTCTCTGATGAACAGCCGTTGACGTTTCAGGCTGAATTTGATTCCCAAAACTTTAGAGTTGTTTTTCAGACTTTTGAAGGAGCTTATAACAAAAAAAGAACTGCCCACCTAGCCTCTCAACACGCTACTGTGATATTTTTAGAACAGTGTGTGCCGATGGCCAGGCACCACTGTTTTTTTGTCGATAATGGTGTCAAAATCAACAAAGTAGTCCATATTTTAGAGATTTTCTAGTAGATACTGTTTTTCTGGGTCCAAAATCAACTTGGCCGACACTTTCGGGGGTTCCAGCAAGACTGTGCGTTAGAACGCAGAGCCGAGGCGTAGTAACCGTGGTGCAAAACCCACTTGCCTGCGATCATCCCTATGATCAAGGAACACTGCCGTCGCCAGACCTGTATCCGTTGAACTATTCCTTTTGAAGATCCTTGTAGAAAAAGGTCTAGACTGAACACCATCCAAGTATCAAGGCCCTAACTAAGATTCTGACCGAACAATCGGACGATTTATCCCAAGACTACCTGCGTGCGACCATCGACGCCTACCCGAGAAGACTTCGTGCTGTCATCGGCAAGAAAGGCGGGCGTATGGTACAGGACTAACTGATAACTGTTGTTACAATCATGAAAAAACTATTTGTTGAGTTACACGGAGTTCTGACTCCTACTTTCTGATATACACCAATTTGAACTATTCCGGATAAATAGTGGTCACCCTGTATAGTTTATGTTATGACACGCTGTGCTGTGCGGGAGTGAGGAATTCGACAAATGATAAAATGGTTAATTTCCCAGTGTTTTCTCAACCTACTCATATAAGAGGTTACTGTTGGCTGCAGATTGTAGAATGAGATTTATACATGAAGTCATGAATGCGGGATTGTACAATGAGTCGAATTCCTCACTGTCGTCTTCCTAGGACTCCGTTGATGCAGCGCGCGGTAGACTTGAAATTTGATTTTGATGCAAAATCCACGCCAACGGAACGCATCAGCAGGTATTTAGACCGTTTTTATGCTATGCGAATGACTTCTGAGGGTAACTTGCTGGGACCAATAGGCTCTTCTTCATGAGAATAATTACGTATTCGATGTGGCGTTGAGCCTTGTTCACACTATAATAACGATGCATATTCAGGTTGTGATGCTCATGAACCTTGAGAAGGATGTTCAGTGACGATGACAAAGAAGAACAACGGAAAAGAAAACATAATGGTTGTCAACATCCAGTGTCGTTTTTTATAAATAAACTGTTTTCATGTAATCATGTCATATTTTGATTTCTGGTGGAGGTTCATATGTGAGTGGAAAGACACCTCTACGATTGGTAACGGTGTCTGTATGACTGAAAACGGTGTATGTATGACTGGAAACGGTGTATGTATGATTGAACCGGTGCATGTATGCCTAGAATCGGTGAATCGATTGGTAACGGGAGCATAGTTCTGCGGAGTATATCGACGCACCGTTTTGAGTTCTACATGCACCGAACGCTTTCCCTGAGGGAGCGACTGAAAAGTTTGGAGCCTATTCATCTGGTAAAGATCTTGTTTTTCTCCATACTAACTTCAATTTTAGAAAGTAGTCGATGAGTCTGATGGTTGTGGAGCTAAATTTTTGATTGAAGTAGCCTCTGCTGCTTTTGAAGGAAAGTCAACACTCAATGCTCATAGGTTTGCGCGGTCAGAAAATTTTAAAACTCACCAAAGGGTTTAGAGCTGTACAAGAAAAGCTGGGTGACTACATGCAAGAGATTCACGCCGTGACAATTAAAACGTTCACACCTGAGAAATGGTCTTCTATAAATGCTTGAAAATAAATTCATTCAATTATTCGTGTTTTTTTCACACATTTGGATTTCCACAAGTGCTTGACAATTCTTAGTTTTCTGGTAAATTTTCTTTTTGTACAGATGTTCGTTTCTTGGCTGTCATCTTTGGTGAAACCAGCCCCGAAATTTGGGACCATCATGGTTGACGAAGATGGTCTTCCGATCGACCCAACTGTAAGATTCACAAACTTCTTGCTCTTAATGGAATTTTCACAGGTCCCGAAGGAGTTAGCCGACAAGTTCATTTCGGCTTGTACTTTTCTTCCAAAGGTTATCACCAAATTGGACCACGGCAACTCTCTGACTCTCTATGGGTTGTATAAGATCGCGACAGTCGGACCAGCAAGCAAGTTTTTTTGATGCTATATGAGAAACGAATAAGAGCATTTGTAATGTTATGTCACTCAATGAATTTTTTCAAGAACTGAATTACAAAAAAAAAAGTGTTAATAACCATCCGTTTCAGACGAAGCTGACCGCCCGTCCTGGTACGAGAAAGAGAAACGCGGAAAGTTCAACTCGTGGTGCTCGAAGTCCCACTTGTCAGCGGAGGAAGCCATGGTTGCTTACTGCAATCTTCTGAAGCTTCTCTTCCCCGAGTGGGATCCAACCGTCATCACAGAGGTCCGCGGATGGGGACTGAAACCCAGCAGACCGATGATCGATGTAAGCTTTGTATTTATTTTTTTTAAAGAAAAATACAGATTTTTATTACCACTGAAGGTTTGTCAATCTCAATAGAAAAAGTCAAATTTTGAAAAAAAAATAGAGCAAGTTTTAGTCTGAACTAGCTAAACTATTGAAAGAAATAATATTCTTATCGGATTCAAATGTTTTCTTAACACAGGTTTCAGTCATGTCATGTTAAGATAAAGTTTTAAAAAAGATTATATTCAGTTCTACGCAACGAAATTAAAATTGAAAAAGAAAATATCTTTCAGCCAGAGGCGCTCGGCCAACTCGGAACCACGTTCAAACCGGCCCGAATGGAGACCAACATAGAACAGGAGTGGTTCAAGGCGATGCGTGACGACGATGTGGACAAAATGAGAACGCTGCTGGAAGAGGACCATGAGCTCCTGGAGTCGACCGATCAGCACCTTGGGGTGAATTTCGAGTTTTCAGTAGTTGAATTCATGAAAGCACGAAATTTCTGGCATCGCCCAGTGAATAGTCATGAAAATGTGATTATTCAATATTTCGCACGACTTTTAGAATAATCAGCATCTCGTGGCATAATACAAAAAATCTAGTTTTCTTATTTTCTTCTTAATACTGATTTCAAAAGTGTTCTGATTACAGATGACCGCTCTGGCACGTGCAGTTGATCTGGGATGTGAGAACGTTGCCGAATTCCTGATCACTCGTGGCGCCAACGTCAACGTCGAGGATAGTGAGGGTTCTACTCCCCTTCACTTTGGTATGTTTTCTATCCGATTTCATTTAAAAAAATAGTTGAATTTTTTAATAATTTAGTACCAAAGTACAGAAATAAGTATCTTTTGCTCTTGCTCAGATTGAAATAATTTAAGCCCAATTTGCATTGGAAAAGTAGTAAATTAGAAGTAGGAACTGTTTTTAGAGAACAATTCCACTAAATATATAGAGAAATGAACAATGTTTTCATTCTGTAGAGCTAATATTGCGGGGAAGATCAGTTGAAAAGATTCGGATCAAACAGAGGTGTGCGAGACTTATTCTTTCGTAACCGTATTTCAACTTTAAAAAAAAGCTACTTGATCGGAAGTCGAATTAATAAGTTTTTGGAATTGATTTTCAACTTGAAATCGTGACACAGTTTGCATTCCATCTTATTGTTATGGTTATTGACGGAGCGTATTGTTGTTGTTTCCAACGTTTCGGCAGTCAAGCCATCTTCAGGGATATAAAGGGTTTAAAAACCCAGTTACTCAAGGTATTTATCTCTGAAGATGGCTTGACTTCCGGAACGTTGAAAAATAAATAAAAATCTTGTGCAATTCTTCTCATCAAAACAAGACGACCCGTCAATAACCACAATATTCAACACGATGCACAATAACATTCTTCACCACTTTACTTCAATCTATTTTATCAAACCTAGAAAAAAAATTTCAAAATGATGTTCAGCAGCCCAATGCAACCGTGCTCGTCTGGCCCGTCTGTTGGTCCACTACGGAGCTGACAGAGACGCTCGCGACGCCGATGGACAAACCCCATCAGAACGCTGTGACGACCCTGTACTCTCACAGGAGATCAAGTATGTTAGGTAGTTACCTAAAACCCGATTCACAAGATTTCGATTAGATCAGGTGGTGAGAACTTATTAAATTTGATAATTCTAGTTTATCGTGCTTTTCTAGCCCGACGATTTTTCAATTCTTTAATAATTAGACGACTCACCGAAAAATGTCCCACCATCTGATCTGGCCGAATCTCTAAAACTTGGGAATTTCTTATGGCAAAGGTTAATTAACTTTAATCTGAGTTTAAGAGGTGTTTGATGAGCTATCTCTATAAAATGGTTTTGTGACTGTACTTGCGATCCGACTTCATTGAAGATCACTTTGATTCATCCAAAAAAAGTTTTCATTTCTCAAGGAGAGATAGCTCACCAAGTAATAAAATACCCAATGTAACTTGCTAAAATGAGTTTCGATTCTGTTTGTTCCCTGCCCCTTTCTTGACCAAATCTTGTTCTTGCCCGAGCTTTTTTTGTTGAACTTGACGTATTCTGTAGTTTTGAAGTAATCAGAAAATCAATTGGTAGCCTATTGAATAGGGTTGTCGCCTGAACCTTGACAGACAACCTAAGTTTCCAATGCGTGGCTAAGCTTAAGAAGATCTTTTCTCTATTTTTTCTTCTAGCATTTTCTATGTCTAAAAAATGAGGTAGTTCGTCTTGGTCTAGATGATTTTTTAAAATAGTGACACCAATACAAGTAACACCAATACAAGTAACTTCATGAGCCTTGTGTAGTTGTTAGGTAGGAACACGACAAGTATGCGACGTCATCACGTAGTGTGACATCGCGATGCATCGCTGCTACCGATTGGTGGGTTTTTTATGGTGAAGCCTCTCGGTGGAACCCCTCAAAAATCACAGCATTAAAGTAATAAAAGTAGCCAGAAGTCCAAATTCACACGCTATTGTCCCTCAAGTTCCGGTCGAGAAATTAGCTTGGGCGGGATGGAGAAAGATTCAAAGTCGAAGTGTTTTGGAACTTTTTCTAATTTCTTCATGCGCAAGTTCGGACCACCCGCGATTAGAAGGGATAGAAAGCAAAGACTAATAATAACTCATAGTCTTTCTGCAACGATTCAATTTTATGATTTATTATGTTCTTTTCGTTCTATCCGGTCTGCCCACTTTTTGAGCATTTGCACAGTCCATTGAGGGTTTATTCGAAGTGAAGCTAGAATTTTTCCACTTCCTTCGTTCGCCTCATTTTTTATAACAGTATTCCATTACTCTTCTTTCTTGATATCATGTCGTGCCTTTATAAATTCACGGTTCCTATTTCGGATTTGGAATAGTGAATATGCTATTATCGTGAGTTATGGTGTTTTGGACGCATTCATATCTTCTACAGTTAAACAGAACGTCCAAAACACCCTACCTCAAGACAGCTTTCGGCATCCTTCTGCAATGTATCCATTCACAGATGTGTATAATCATTCCCCAGTGAATTTCAAGGTGTTGAAGGTGATTGGCCACGTGTTGGACGTGTACACGGAATTGTACGATGCGTCCAAAACGCGGAAAGTCGTTCCATCCCAACCTCAATATTGGCTTTAAACCCCAGGGTCTCTCGAAGATTTCTGCCTCTTTTTGGAAGACGGGCTACATGATCGTTATTCGAGGTGTTTTGGACGCATTCGTTGTCTCGTTGTGGTTCAAGGCATTACGTCCAAAACACCTCAACTCACGACTTTGCTCAAAATCCGAAACGTTGGTATTTTGAACATTCCTCCCCCCATTTTTCGAGGTACCATTCCGAGTGATTTTCATGGTGTTCCCCCAGGGTGGAGGTGGTTTACCGCGTGGTGGACGTGTACACGGAATTTGACAATGCGTCTAAAACACCGTATCACGCCGAAAATCATCTTCCCACCCTCCCGATATTCCCCCAGTGAGATTCCCATATGCGAAAATAAAATTGTTTTAATCGGAGTCAAATGGAAATGCACCACAGACTAATCTCACTTTAATTGCTTCTATTGGTTTTCCAATCAACCCACTTTCTGCAATCTTTTTTGTTTTTTTCTGTACAAATTATATTAGAAGTACGAAAAAAAATCGTGTGCTCGGACATATTCACTTTTTAAAATTTTTAATATGAAGTGAGAGTACTGTGCATCCAGGACCGTTTTCGACGCTTCCCGAACTGCTATTCTACGGAAATTCGGACATTCTCTGTACCTGTGATGAACCCTCGTTTTGTAACTGTCCCAACTGTCGTTTTCATTTTCGTACTTACTGTTTTTCAATCAATATGCATCGTTGTTAAGATATTTCTGATAGCAAAAAAGTTTTGGAACCATTTTGATCCGTTTGTAAAGTTCGAAACAGCATTACTCACTCGTTTGTAATATCTACCTCATAAAAAGATATAATTAACTCCTACAAAACAAACAAAAATCAATGCAGAAGGTGGGATTCGAACCCTCCTAGGCAAAAGCAGAAGCCCTGCGGCATAACCACTAGGCCACCGAGAACACGATTTTTCTTTTAGACGTTGGCGCCCTAGTTCGCACATCCCTTTTTTGCAATGATAAGCATTTTTACACATGATCCTATGCAAATTTTGAAACTAGAAAAAACGAGTTTTTTCTTCAGAAACGCATCGTATGAATGGTTTTTTCTCACAAAATGATTTTTTCATCCAAAAGAAGCGAAACATCATTCGCTCGACCAGCCGCATGGGCTCATTAGCTCAAAACGACATTTTTCCTAGGTTTTTGGGCCATAACTCTGAAATCGGGTCGGTTCCGCAACTTTTGAGACCGGTTCTATCATCTTCAGCGTATTTGAAAACCTAGGAGATAAGTCAGACCTTCCAATTTCATGGTGTCTTGGTAGCATTCCCATGTTAGGTGTGTCATTGAGAATTTAAATCCCAAGATTAGTGTGGAAGTATCGATTGATTACGTAGTCACAATTCACCAACAAAAGAATGACGAATAATTTAACAGGAGTTCAAGCGTGAGCTATAATTATTGACACAAATTTGCGCGACCTTTCCATGGAAGTTGTCCGGAGAATCATCATTTTTTCAGATTTTACAAAATTTCTCTCTCTCTCTCTCTCTCTCTCTCTCTCTCTCCCTGGCTCTCTCTCTTTCTCTCTCTCCCTCTCTTTCTCTCTCTCTCTCTCTCTCTCTCTCTCTCTCTCTCTCTCTCTCTCTCTCTCTCTCTTCCTCTCTCTCTCTCTTTCTCTATCTCTCGGAATTTTCGTTTCTAAACCTCGAGATCCATCAACAAGATTTTAAATATTTTGCGGAATGAAAAAAATAGCGTCCACTTCACAAAAATGTTGGCGAAAACACAATACTTCTAATAGTATCGGGGTGTTTTACTTCAGATCTTTGTATCAGAGTTGCACAGAATTCCGACTTCCGTTTAACAAATTCTACTTCCGACTTCAGTCAAAAAAAATGTTTTTTTCGTGAAAAATGACGAAAAGACCGTGAAATCGTTTCTACTCAGTCAGGAATTGACCTTCACCTGTCGAGAATGAGCGGATACACAATATCTCTGGGTTTTTTCAACTTTTTTGCACTCCCGACTTCCGAGAAAAAAAATTTCACTTCCGTCTTCCGACTTCCGTTCAAAAAGTTCACTTCTCTAAAAAAATTTTTCAGAATTCCGGTGAAATTCCGGTGAAAATGGGAAAGGGGGGAAAACGATGCTAAGTTCCGGTGAATTTGAAAAAAAAAGTGAAGTTCCGGTGAATTTGAGAAGAAAAAGTGAGAATTCCGGTGAATTTGAAAAAAGTGAGAATTCCGGTGAATTGCGTGAAGGAAAGTGTCTTGCAACGAAATTTCAATGTTATCGTAACCAGCAATATTCACAATTGTTTTTTTTTTGTTTTCAATATCCTATTTATCTTTTATCTTAGTTTTCAAATTGGTTTTTTATTATATTATTCAAGAAAAAAAAGAATATTTTTCATGATAATTTTTACTAACTCGTTCAACATACTTTTCCAAACATCACTTTACCATCTAAAACTACTTTTCGAAAACATTTTTCATGCTACGGAAAAATTGCGTATATACAACTAGTTTTTTTACAACTCATACTTGTGTTATGATACTTTTTTTTGAAAACAATGTCCTAACTCATTTCATATATTAAATATAATTTTCTTCTTAAGTTGTTGAAAAATAATTTTCTTCTTAAGTTGTAAATTTTCTCTATTTTTCAGATGTTCCCAATTCATCATCCGACCCGACACGAAAATTTTAACCCACAATTGTCAAACAAACACCCTGCCTCAAGCCCAGACGAGGTCATGTGATTCCGGAAACCGGACCCGTGAAGATTTTAGAGTACAAGGCTGATTTTGCTGAACAGTGCAAGGTTAGTTCACTTTCTGTCACATTTGTAATAATTCTATTTTCAGAGGTATGCGGTTTGTTCTAAATGACACATTCATGTTGCAGTCGTAATCCTAAAGGTTAGTTTCATGTTAAGTTTAGTAATAGAGGTGAGCTGGGTTCTGCCTACTGTCAGAGTAAAACTTATGTCACGTTTCAATTGTTAATAAATAAAAAAATAATGACCCGCTCAACTCCGATACTTGGGAACTCATTTGATTCATAAATTTTTTTCACTACAAGTTTTCAGAAAGCAGAGCGACCTATTCAGAAGATAGACTTTCTCCCCCATGGGGATCTGCAGATGACTTCGACCTACCAACCAGGCAATTCGAACCACCATTGAAAGTCATACGGCACTCGGATTCTTCGAGGTTATTTTCATCATTTCTTAAGTTTGTGACAGAGTCGAGCTGGGTTCTACATACAGTCAGAATATTAACTTATGGCATGTTTTGACTTGTAATACATATTTTGAAAAATAAAGTCCCGCTCAACTCTGATACTTTGGCACTCATTGTATTTAGAAAAGTGTTTATTATCGATTTTCAGAAAGGTGAGCTATCCATCCGAAGCACTGGCCGTGCCACATCGCAGATACCGCATTCCCGTCGGGCAACAGGTGCTGGAACTCTTCGAGGTTAGTTTTTTTTGGTTTCTTCACCCAGTATCAGAGTCGAGTTGGGTTCTACATACAGTAAGAATATAAACTTGTGCCATGTTTTGACTTGTAATACATATTTTGAAACATAATGCCCCGCTGAACTTTTTACCCAGTATCAGACTCGAGCTGGGTTCTGCGTAGTTAGTAGACAGATTTTTCCATATGTTGCTTTTTTCATTCAGATTTAACAAAAAACGTACCCGTTCAACTCTGATACTTTGGCACTCGTTTTATTAAGAAAAGTGTTTATTATCGATTTTCAGAAAGGAAGATTCATAGGAACATGGGACAACTCACTGCAAATGACTCGCGGACCGCTCTCCCCTTGACCTATAGAAGTTGTATTCCCCATCTTCGATGACATTAATTATTTTAATTTTTCATATAATAAATTTATAATACTGATCTGCGTTCTAGTGTTTTCCAAAAGAATCCACGATTTGAAAAAGTATAGTTGCGGTTAATTTGAGTGGAGAATTGCGGTGAATTTGAGTGGAGAATTGCGGTGAATTTGAGTGGAGAATTGCGGTGAATTTGCGTAGAAATTGCGGTGAATTTGTGTAGAAATTGCGGTGAATTTGTGTAGCAATTGCGGTGAAATTCCGGTTAACTTCTGGTGAAAATTTTGAATTCACCGGAACTTCACCGGAATTCTAAAAAAAATTTTTAGAGTTCCGACTTCCGTTTTGAAAAATTTTACTTCCGTGCAACTCAGCTCTGTATGTATCTTTTCCAAAGCGCACAACATCCAATCTTAACCATCTCTCATAAATTGCAGATCCTTATAAACAAACAAACATCCCCAAGAGGCTAATCACATGTATGTGTGTCTCAAAGTGCGGAAGAAATAAGAAAAGGGGGAATTCTTCAGCCTCTCGCTCTTCTCTCAATAGGTTCAAATCGGGGGGGTAGGGAGGAAGGAGGCGGGGCCTTCCTCACTCGAGCAAAGTTTTGAAGCCTGCTGGACACCGCATTCTTCCTCCCCCTCTCCCTTCCTCCTTCTTTCTTTCTTTCTTTTTACCCATTCATTGTACTTTGGCATTTATAGCTCATGTGCAGAGTTTTTTTTGGTTCCAGATGTGGCGTTATGCCGAAATTATTATGAAAAACCGTATTCACTTATGACTTTCAAGTTACAATTAAAAGGTTGTATCTTTACTTACCGTTTCCAGTACGGTTACGGACATTTGATCTGAAAGTTTTGACCCGGTTCATTGCATTTTGACATTTATAGCTCAAGTGCAGAGTTTTTTGTGGTTCAATATTACAGCAAACTACCGTATACAAGGCTTGTTCTTCAACCTACAGTAACAGAGTCTTCGGTTATACTTTGTTGTATCCAGTACAGTAACGAGAGTTTGATCTACAACTTGTTCTTCACTCTGTTCAATTCTGTTTTTTTGCTTACAAACCTGGAACGACCAAAGTATTGGATACAGATTTACTCTATCTCTAGCTTTTGAAATTTGACTTTCAAAAGCTCAAAAATTACCATGTCAACTACAGTAATTCTGACCAGGCTGGCCATCTTTTCATGGAACACCTCATCTAGCCGGCACGATACAAATCCATGCTCTGCTGCAACATGAAGAAAATTTCTTCGCTGGACTTCCTGTTTTCACTCTAATTTTCTTGGAACACTCTTATGTTAGGCATTTCTTTTTAGTGAATTTAGGGATATTTTGAGAGAGAGAGAGAGAGGGGGGGGGTAGTCAGGCAATTTTCACAGCGAATGATAGAAAAAGTTGACCTACCGTAATCTTACAGTACCACAATGCACTTTTTGAGAACCTTGCTGTTTTTCTTGAAGTTTGGAGAATCATCCCGGACGTATCAAATTTCACTCGGAAGCCTGTGAATTGTTTCCACCGCCGTCATCGAATGCTGCACGGGCCCTTAAGAATTTCATTGCTTCTCATCCATTCCTGAAGTGTTGCCGACCGCGCTGCAAGCACGCGTTGCGCACATTCAAAGAAGAGCGGGCATACACACTTACTTCATTATTCATAATTCGTTTAGGGGTAATGATGCAGTAGTTCCCCACATAGCGCAATGGCAATCAGCCAGGATTATGGATTTATCCGTGAGGGCGGAGTCAAGGGTTCGATACCCCGTGTATGAGAATCTTTAAACTCTCGGAAACAACAACTGACACGATTTGTGGTTTAGGTCGGCTGACTTGAGCTGAATGTTGCACCCAGCAGGTTAGGATTGTCTAGTTCGAGGTTTTCGAACTTGCTTTGGTCTGGTTCGAAGTTTCCGAATTTTCAACTTTCTCAAATCAAAGTGGATTATTCCACATACCTTCCCACATATCTTCCTCTACATGTAAAAAAGTCTGACCTCCGTAAATCGGTTACTTATTACTGTAGCAGTTTCGCCTTGAAACACAAGAACGATTAAGTGATGCGCCTTCAATTTCAATGGACTGAAAGTAAGAATAATAATTTAAATCCACAAGGATCTAACTGTTCGCTGTGAGAGTCCCGACCCTAGGGTAGGCCTACCGTACTCATTCTGCAAAATTGAGATTAGAGCGCGTTTGAAAACGGCCATGCCTCTAGCGATATATGTGTATTCCCAAATTCAATTTGAATTAGTTCGAAATTGTCAGAACTTTTCCAAACCGAGTCCGAAGTTTCAAGACCGAACTTTTCCAATTCCTATTAAATGAAAACAGAATGTGTGAATTTGGTTGTTTTGTCAAGACATTATGTTTTATTCACGAGTTTTCCATCTCATCTCAAACACAATGATGAGAAGTTTGCATGCAACGCGTTTTTGCCAGCCGCGACCGCGGTCGGCTTCTTCAAGTTACACAACATGTTCGCTTTTTCCTCACATTCCTTCCTGCTCTGACTCTTATTACAAAGTCAAATTTATTCGCTCTCTCACGATTTCTTCGCTTTCATTATACGCAAGATTAATTTGCATTTATCGCTCCTTCGAAGGATTCTCTCGGTTTTACTACTCACTATTCCTAGGATTCCCAGTTTGAGAAAGTACAAAAAACACTTCTGGGAAACCTCAAACTGACCTTAAACTTGGCTTCTGAAGAAGTACATGAGATGGTGATTCACGTCCCAAAATAATAGATACAATCAGCCTCTGAGTTTTCAAAATTGCAAAAGCTCGAACGCTGCTTGTAAGGGAACACGGAATGACCATACTCTTCTTTGAACGATGTTTTTTCGTAAAACCCATGATGACCAGCAAATAGAGTTCTTCTCACGGTCTATTTCGGTTACTGCAAGATTTCGGTAGGTCGAACTTTTTGACCCTCCTCTATGAAGTTGCTAGTGTGGATTGTGTTCACTTGTTCTAGATCTCCGTTATTTTAACTTGGGTAGTTACAGTAACATGATTTGACCTACCCGATTCAGATAGATACAGTAACATGATTCAACATAATCCTACAGGAATAAATACAGTATGTAACATAATTTGACCTGCACCAACAAGGATAGTTACAGCAAGACGATTTGAGCTACCCCATGAGGCAAGCTTTCCTTGGAACGTATTGTACTTTTGTTTTCTTGATTTCACTCGACACCTGGAGTAAATATGTTTTGCGGGATCAAACTAAGCCATTTATGTTTTTGCTCCACTAGTTTTCATAGTCCCTATGGGCAGCTTTCGCCCAATTTTCGCATCACCTTTCACTTTTTATCTTACGTCCCTGAGGACCGCCCGTGGAACTTTGAAAAGTAATGGATTGTATGTGAAGAGCCAAATCTGGTATGGACTTACCTGGACTTTGTCAATTCCCAGAGATTACGGTTCAATGCTTGTCCGTCTGTCGCCTACTCAGAAGTTCAATTCCGATGCGGTCCACTTGTCGCGAGCTCCAAAATTTTTGGTGGACCGGCATTGGACCTTATAATATTCAAGGTCTTATGTGGAGGTTACCAGGTCTTATTATTAACTTATCAAGTCTTATACCAAAGTTGCCAGGTCTAACCAGATTTTTTTTGCCTCACAGTGTTAATGGCGATTTATGCGATCGTGATGGAAATTTTTTGAAGTATTTGCGCTGTTGATATCAGCGGTATTTGGTTTCTAGAGCTCTCTTAAAATAGCCCATCCCGTTTTCCAGTTAAAAAAAAACCTACTACATGCCCCATTTTCACATTCCAATTCTCAAAAACATGTTCCAAGATATGCAGGTAAAAGTTGCAGTTGATGTACTGAATGGTTCAGTTAGACAGATTCGAGATTGTCTTCAACAACCCTGAGGAAGCTTTCTTCGCTGGGCAGGAAATTTCTGGAAAGGTGATCATTTTCTGTATCTAGTTTGATTCTGAATTACCTTATTCAGATAATTATAGAAAACAAGGAAGGCAAGAAGGTGAATGAGATTCTATTGGAAATAAAAGGAAGGGCTAGGACGTACTGGACAAAACATTCGGGTGGGAACCGGGAGAGAGAGAGAGAGAGAGAGAGAGAGAGAGAGAGAGAGAGAGAGAGAGAGAGAGAAAGAGAAAGATATAAATATTTCCAGGAAAATCAAGAAAACACTGTTCGCGATCAGAACCATACTTTCTAGAACAACTCAACACAGGCTACACTCAAAACTTCAAAGAGGAAGGTCAAAAAGTGTGACCTACCGTAATCTTACAGTAACCAATATGATCTAGGAAAGAATCCTCCCAGCAGGTCATCATGAGATACCATTCTCGTATACTCTCCCGAAAACCCTACCAACATCGTTTGAAGGAGAGTTCGGTCATGTGAGGTTCACTTGCAAGGTGAGTTCGAGATTTTGGAGTTTTGAAAAGTTCGGACTGAACTGTATTTATTATTTTGGGACACCCCACACTGCGGCAAACTCGATTGAGAAGTGTAAGCAAAGAAAATCGTTAGAGTAGATCAAATTTCAGTTACTGTAGTTCAAAAAATTTCACTTTTCCTATATTTTTTCATCCCAGGTTCACAAATTGTAACGTAAAAATGTTCGAAGTAGGCGAAACTATCGTTGGGAACAGTCCGCAACGTTCATTATGTCAAGTGAAACATTTGTTGAAGTACGAACACTTTCGAAAATGGAAGCGGAGGTCGGCAAAGCGGTTGCGGAGCGGTTTTCTTGTCTTATGCCTCACATATCTTCCTCTACCTGTAAAAAAGTCTGACCTCCGTAAATCGGTTTCTTAGTTACCGTAGCAGTTTCGCTTCGAAAAACATGAACGATTAAGTAATGCGCCTTTAATTTCAATGGACTGAAAGTAGGAATAATAATTTAAATCCACAAAGATCTAACTGTTCGTTGTGAGAGTCCCGACCCTACCGTACTCAGTTTACAAAAATGCGACTGCCGCGAGTTTGAAATCGGTTAGACTTTTTGCTAGATATGTGTGCCTTTGCCGAGGTGTGCACTCTTGATGACAAACCGTTCCTGGAATAGTTCAAGGCTTTGGAATTTATAGACTATATTGTGGACTATATTGTTCTGGGACATTCTAGGCGACTTGCGAACGGCCCTGGGATTTTGATATCGTCACCAAGAAAGCGTTCACGGTGATCGGAATCGAAGATATAAACGCCGACGCGAAGTTGAACGAACCATCGTCGACGTCGGAAAGCGATCACGCTGTTCAATTCTGCTGTCGAAGTTCTGGAAGCATCAGTGGAGAGTTGAAGGTCCGGAAAACTGGCTACACTCCTGGGGAGAAGATCTTCGCATCGTACAAGTAAGTTCTTGCGCGGACCTGCCGCGGGTTTCGCCGATTCAGGGGTTTTCAAAGGTTTGAGGCGACTTTGCATGAGTCAGTATATACAGTATGTACAATATTTTCAGTCTAGTTTCCAAAAAGTTCAATGTTTGGTACACTGTACTTATACTACTGTTATTCACTGTACTTTTACTACTTTAATTAACAGTACTTTTACTACTGTAATACACACTGCGCTAACGTAAGCGCGGTAGAAAAGTGTCGGATCAAGCAGCGAGGGGAGGCTACCAATAAGCAGCGAGCACAAACCCCACCCCTTCGTAAATCCTACATCGCCGTAGATCAAATTACAGTTTTTATGTAGTTTAAAAACTTTTTTCTCTGAAGTTTTTACAAAGTTCATGATAAAAAGCTAGTTTCAAAGGAAAGTTACATGATTTGCAATTTTTCAACAGAAATTGGCGAAACAAATTTGCTTGTTAAGATGAGAAAAATCTAGTCGATGACGACCACATTTAGCTCGGTGTGCTGTGGTTGGGTTCCCAACCGGTTCCCAACTGTAGCTTCCCCAACCTTTTATTACTGAAACTGTATAAATTACTGTAGCCGCTACTCAACTCTGACTTCCACTTTGCGACAAAACGTTGATTTTTTCGCTCCACTGACTAATCAAAAAATCAGCTGTTACCGGTGTTGCTTTTTCATTAGACCAGGTGTTTCTGTCAGATCTGAACCGGAGAACAAAAAAGGAAATCGAGATAAAATTTCAGGGTAAAAAATAATAGTGCAAAGGCTCGAGCAGTATCACTTCGATTTGTTCAAACTACTACTTATCTGTAAGTTATTTCTCTCTATCTCTCTCTCTCTCTCTCTCTCTCTCTCTCTCTCTCTCTCTCACTCACTCAATTTTACCCTTCCAGAGCAAAGACGTTTGCCGGAACAGAGCACGCCAAAACCATCCGAAGAATAATCGATAAAATCGATCGAGAGGATGTTCCGCCGAGATTTTCAACTGAATGGATCGATCAGGAGATCACAATTCCATCTTTGTGTCCGAGACTTGGAAAATGTAAAATACTTTCGGTGTCGTATGCAGTAGAGCTTGAGGTTGGTTTCGGGAGAGAGAGAGAGAGAGGGAGAGAGAGAGACCTACCGTATCTTACAGTAACTTTTCAAGGTCGAAAAGAGCCTCACAGTACCGCTTCCAATAGTTTTGGGATCGATACCACAATTATCACAAATATTGGCCCATTCGAAGCAGAACAGCAATAACGGCCACATGAAGAGCTCGATCAAAGACAGTCCGCCCCCGAAATCGGATGAAATGAAAGACGACAGTTGTGTTCAGGTGAGTCGCCGACCTGCCCCGGGCCCCCCTTATATTACGAACATATTGCTTCATTGACATAAGTTGCCGCGGAGTTGAACGAAGCGATCTACCTCAAACTTGGACAATTGAACAGTATTCAATACCGCGCTTTACCTGATAAATTGTATAGTTTCGTTTGAATTTCAAGACTGCGTATCAACGTCGATACTCAGTGATCGTAGGGCATCTATTGTCGCCATTCAATTGTACGTGTCCACGAATTTTTAAAACTGCGTATCCATTTTCGATACTCAGCGGAATGTTTTCAGTCTATCAACAGTCAAATTAAAAGTTTAAGGTTCGCATAACAGACGAGACTGGACACCTTGTAGAAGAGCTGTCCGGCGAGATGGACGCTCTTCTTTCCGCACGGAAACGCGTCCGGATGCCGTCGTCAATACTCAGCGAGCTGTATCCAGCAATGCCGAGTCCCTACTACAAGGAATCTTTCTTCGGGCCTTCTTCGATAATAGATGAGAAAGAAAATATTCAGTTTGGAGACACCACCTTTGCCCCAAAATATCCGTTTTATTCTGAAGAGATCGAGACTACTTGATTCGACCAAATTATTGATCACCTTCGCTTTTCTCATTATTAGGCCCAATTTGTGATAATAAATTTTCTACCTTCGATTCTTTCTTTCTCTCTCTCTCACTCTCTCTCTCTCTCTCTCTCTCTCTCTCTCTCTCTCTCTCTCTCTCTCTCTCTCTTCTCTCTCTCTCTCTCTCTCTCTCTCTCTCTCTCTCTCTCTCTTTCTCTCTTTCTCTCTCTCTCTCTCTCTCTCTCTCTCTCTCTCTCTCTCTCTCTCTCTCTCTCTCTCTCTCTCTCTCTTTCTCTCTCTCTCTCTCTCTCTTTCTCTCTCTCTCTCTCTCTCTCTCTCTCTCTCTCTCTCTCTCTCTCTTTCTCTCTCTCTCGCTCTCTCTCTCTCTCTCTCTCTCTCTCACTTTCTCTCGCTCTCTCTTTCTCTCTCTCGCTCTCTCTCGATATGTACTCGCTCAAACTGAAATTGAATTTTTTTCGGTTTTTGTCCAGAGAAAACGACTCATAACCTTTATTTCTCGAAAGCTTACTCAAACTTCTTCGATGGTCAATTTTCACTACTCATCTGTTTGTGAATAGAACTTTACTCTATAAACTGAATACTGTTGATATGAAGTTCATAGGTCGTTGATATCTACGGCCTATCACCTTTCAGAACGAGCTCTGACATATCATAAACAGTCATCCTTATTATTCTGCAAGAAGATTATTTTAGGCAAAACTCCAGCAGCCACTTTCCACAAGAATGGCTGATGCGGGTAGCACACATATTGTATCCATATCAGCCATTCTTGCCAAGCGTGGTCTGAATGGGGTTGGGTAAAGGGATAAGGGTAGTCGTTGAGTATCACATGTGGGAAGAATGAGCAGTAGGCCCAAATTTGAAAACTGGAAAAAGTCCAACAGCCACTTTATGTGTGAGTGGCTGATGCGGGTATCACACGTTGTATCCTCATCAGCCATTCAAACAGAACTTGGTCGCTGGTTCAATAGGGATTGGTAGTGGGATGAGGGTATGGAATAGTAGCTGCCAGTGTCGAATCACATGCGGAATGAATGAAAAGTAGGCCCAAATTTCACCAAGCAGAAAGACGCACCAAAATGTGGTGTTTCACCAATGGGAAGAGACGGAGGGTGTTGGTTTACGGATGGATGGTTCTAGACTCACCACATTTTGGTGCGTCTTTCTGCTTGGTGAAGCTTGGGCCTAAATTCATTCCAAATGTGATTCTCTACTGACAGCTACTACCCCATCCCACTACCGAACCCTATTAAACCAGAGACCACGTTTTGTCTGAATGGCTGATGAGGATACAACGTGTGATACCCGCATCAGCCATTCACACATAAAGTGGCTACTGGACTTTTCCCTACTTACAGAATGATAAAGGATGTTTTTCGTTCAATACAGCTCGAGGTGCAGTGCTGTACGGCACACCACGGGTTAGAGACAAGTGGATAGCCTCTCTGCAACCGCATTGCAAGACACTCCGCTGAGCACGCTTACCTCATAGTTTTATTTTCAAATATTTTGCCCCGTATTTTCTGCGTTTTTTCATCTCTTATAAACGTTGCGATCTGTTCCCGAAGTTAGGTCCATTCTCAGTTCAAAGGAAACGGATCTGAATAACCTTGACGGCATTCAAGAGCTGATATGGCAAGTTCCAGATTGATCCCGCCGCGCGCTGCCGCACGGTATAGCTTTTCCAGACCCGCCGCAGACGGCATAATCTGCCAACCCTCACGGCATCATATTTGCTTGATTTCAGTATCCGAGACTTGGTTCTTCACAAAAGTTGTTTTCCCAGCCTACCATTATAAAAGGAAATTACTCTTGGTTGCAGATTGCAAATTGAGATTAATACATGACACAGGAGTTAGGGTTGGCAGATTTTGCCGTCTCCCACGGACCTTAGCTTCTCCAGTTTTTATGAAGATCAACAATATTAGAAGCGACATGTGCTTCTGTACAGTCTTACGTCAACAAGACACGATAACAGCTGAAAGCTGGTAAATAACGGAGATAAGAGGTCGTTTAAAAGTGTCTCGTGTGGCCATTCGAGAAAGCAACGATGTTCTTGAAGTCAATTTTCCTCTTCCTGGTTATGGCCTCCCTCATTGTCTCTGGTAAGAAGCTCAGGTGAGTTTATCAATGCTTATGGTCCGGTGTTCTGCAGGTCATGGGGTCAGTAAAATTACTGTTTATCTCAGGCAACAGACCGATCTGTTGTATGCACGATTTAATTGTAGCCTTTGAACGATTAAAGGAAAATATAGCCTCCGAGTTTGAAATTATCCATTCACAGTATAAGTGGCATTCACAGTATAAGTGGCATTGTTTGCACCGGTATGAAAAGCGTTTATTTTTAATCAAAAACATCCTAAACAGCATTCAGACATTTGACTCTTCCGGAACTTGTATGAGTATTACCCTGAAGGTAACATCCAAGTTTTTTTTCATAACATTCCGGTATTACCTTGTTCATGTTACGGTATTACTTTGGTAACGTTCTGGTATTACGAGGGCAGAGAGACCACAATTTTGAGGGGAAAAACACTCAAAATCCTCTTTTTACATAGTTTTTGGGTCATAACTCTGAAACAAGGTCGACAAAGCACTTTTTAAAACCGGTTCTATCATTTTCAGCATAGTCAAAAACCCTAGAACCCATTCAGACATTACAGATTCTCGGACAGTGGTTACCATTCCCAAGTGAGGTAACATTCCGGTATCACTCTCTCCAAAACTTTGGGTGGACCGGCATTGGACCGTAAATGGGCGACTATCGTCCCGGACATGTGTCGCCCAATTACAGTCCATGTTTCGCCCAATTACAGTCCATGTGTCGCCCAATTACAGTCCATGTGTCGCCCGGTTGGATGAAACAAGCGACACACGGACTGCAATTGGGCGACACATGGACTGTAATTGGGCGACACATGTCCGGGACGACTGTCGCTCATCTACGGTCCAATGCCGGTCCACGAAAAGTTTTGGAGTCTCATAACGCTCCGGTATTACTCTGTAATTGTCCGGTATTATGAGGGATGGCGATACCACAATGTTACCGATGTGTTATTAAACCAGAACCCAAGTCATAACCAAAATGGCCTTCTCGATACCGATATCATACTGAATTGTGGATTTCAAGTTTTGGAGACATACCGTTTTCAAAAACCCTATACATGGGTTCATACAGACTCCAATTTCTCACTGTTTGCAACTACGGATTCGTACAGATACCTCCTAAACCATTATAGATTCCAAAAACCATACATACACCGAACGGTTTCCCTGAGAGTAGCTCCTTCAAAACTACTCATTTTCGTGTTCCAATGTAACTGTCCTATGTTTGCGAACACTATGGAACAACTCTCATAATCTAGAAAAATTCCAGAGACGAGAAACCCGCCAAGATACAGAAAGTATTCGTTCATCGTCAAGTCCAACCTGCTCCAGATTTCAACGTGTCTCCTCCAAAAGTTCTCACAAAGGACCAGATCGCTTACGATCAGTGCAAGCTGCAATGCAAGAAGGTCCGTGATCAGACTAACAAGGAGCAAGTAAGGGAAAGTTTAGTGACACTGTTTCAATGGGACACTTACAGTACGTCCAGCAACTCCGGGAGCAATTGGTCGCCGCCGAAGCTTTGATAGCTGAGAAAAAGTCGGATGGAAACGTTAGCGATCTGACTCAGCACCATGATAGCTTGCAAAAAGGTAGAGAGAGAGAGATATAGAGATAGAGAGAGAGAGAGAGAGAGAGAGAGAGAGAGAGAGAGAGAGAGAGAGAGAGAGAGACGATTCTCACAACTGAAAATTCAGCATCCCGCTTTGATCATCTAAAGGCTGCTGCAGGAGAGCTGAAACACGCTGTTACTGGTGGTGACCATTTATGATTCTGTTGATTTCCATAAATGTTTTTATCTCAAGGCTGTATACTCATACCGAAGGCTACAATGAAAAAAGTTCATAAATTCATATTTATCCATTGTTTGGTATTCTTAACCCTCGTTGTATCCTTTTATTGGAACTCTCCTGAATTACGGTCAAATACAACCTGACAGATGGGATCGATCCTAACTCTCGATACAGTAACCAGAGGCTAGGACTAACATTTACTGATCATTTTGAATTCCCGCCTCGAAATAAAGTTTCACGTCTTCACGTTTTTATTCCCTTCTCGATACAGTAACCAGAGGCTAGGACTAACATTTACTGGGCATTTTGAATTCCCGCCTCGAAATAAAGTTTCACGTCTATACGTTTTTATTCCCTTCTCGATACAGTAACCAGAGGCTAGGACTAACATTTACTGATCATTTTGAATTCCCGCTTCTAAATAAAGTTTCACGTCTTCACGTTTTTATTCCCTTCTCGATACAGTAACCAGAGGCTAGGACTAACATTTACTGGGCATTTTGAATTCCCGCCTCGAAATAAAGTTTCACGTCTACACGTTTTTATTCCCTTCTCGATACAGTAACCAGAGGCTAGGACTAACATTTACTGGGCATTTTGAATTCCCGCCTCGAAATAAAGTTTCACGTCTACACGTTTTTATTCCCTTCTCGATACAGTAACCAGAGGCTAGGACTAACATTTACTGATCATTTTGAATTCCCGCTTCTAAATAAAGTTTCACGTCTTCACGTTTTTATTCCCTTCTCGATACAGTAACCAGAGGCTAGGACTAACATTTACTGGGCATTTTGAATTCCCGCCTCGAAATAAAGTTTCACGTCTACACGTTTTTATTCCCTTCTCGATACAGTAACCAGAGGCTAGGACTAACATTTACTGGGCATTTTGAATTCCCGCCTCGAAATAAAGTTTCACGTCTACACGTTTTTATTCCCTTCTCGATACAGTAACCAGAGGCTAGGACTAACATTTACTGATCATTTTGAATTCCCGCTTCTAAATAAAGTTTCACGTCTTCACGTTTTTATTCCCTTCTCGATACAGTAACCAGAGGCTAGGACTGAAATTTACTGAGCATTTTGAATTCCCGCCTCGAAATAAAGTTTCACGTCTACACGTTTTTATTCCCTTCTCGATACAGTAACCAGAGGCTAGGACTAACATTTATTGGGCATTTTGAATTCCCGTCTTGAAATAAAGTTTCACGTCTACACGTTTTTATTCCCTTCTCGATACAGTAACCAGAAGCTAGGACTAACATTTACTGATCATTTTGAATTCCCGCCTCGAAATAAAGTTTCACGTCTTCACGTTTTTATTCCCTTCTCGATACAGTAACCAGAGGCTAGGACTAACATTTACTGGGCATTTTGAATTCCCGCCTCGAAATAAAGTTTCACGTCTACACGTTTTTATTCCCTTCTCGATACAGTAACCAGAAGCTAGGACTAACATTTACTGATCATTTTGAATTCCCGCCTCGAAATAAAGTTTCACGTCTTCACGTTTTTATTCCCTTCTCGATACAGTAACCAGAAGCTAGGACTAACATTTACTGAGCATTTTGAATTCCCGCTTCGAAATAAAGTTTCACGTCTTCACGTTTTTATTCCCTTCTCGATACAGTAACCAGAGGCTAGGACTAACATTTACTGGGCATTTTGAATTCCCGCCTCGAAATAAAGTTTCACGTCTACACGTTTTTATTCCCTTCTCGATACAGTAACCAGAAGCTAGGACTAACATTTACTGATCATTTTGAATTCCCGCCTCGAAATAAAGTTTCACGTCTTCACGTTTTTATTCCCTTCTCGATACAGTAACCAGAGGCTAGGACTAACATTTACTGGGCATTTTGAATTCCCGCCTCGAAATAAAGTTTCACGTCTACACGTTTTTATTCCCTTCTCGATACAGTAACCAGAAGCTAGGACTAACATTTACTGATCATTTTGAATTCCCGCCTCGAAATAAAGTTTCACGTCTTCACGTTTTTATTCCCTTCTCGATACAGTAACCAGAAGCTAGGACTAACATTTACTGAGCATTTTGAATTCCCGCTTCGAAATAAAGTTTCACGTCTTCACGTTTTTATTCCCTTCTCGATACAGTAACCAGAGGCTAGGACTAACATTTACTGGGCATTTTGAATTCCCGCCTCGAAATAAAGTTTCACGTCTACACGTTTTTATTCCCTTCTCGATACAGTAACCAGAAGCTAGGACTAACATTTACTGGTGATCATTTTGAATTCCCGCCTCGAAATAAAGTTTCACGTCTTCACGTTTTTATTCCCTTCTCGATACAGTAACCAGAGGCTAGGACTAACATTTACTGGGCATTTTGAATTCCCGCCTCGAAATAAAGTTTCACGTCTACACGTTTTTATTCCCTTCTCGATACAGTAACCAGAGGCTAGGACTAACATTTACTGGGCATTTTGAATTCCCGCCTCGAAATAAAGTTTCACGTCTACACGTTTTTATTCCCTTCTCGATACAGTAACCAGAGGCTAGGACTAACATTTACTGATCATTTTGAATTCCCGCTTCTAAATAAAGTTTCACGTCTTCACGTTTTTATTCCCTTCTCGATACAGTAACCAGAGGCTAGGACTAACATTTACTGGGCATTTTGAATTCCCGCCTCGAAATAAAGTTTCACGTCTACACGTTTTTATTCCCTTCTCGATACAGTAACCAGAGGCTAGGACTAACATTTTGAATTCCCGAAATAAAGCGGCATTTTGAATTCCCGCCTCGAAATAAAGTTTCACGTCTACACGTTTTTATTCCCTTCTCGATACAGTAACCAGAGGCTAGGACTAACATTTACTGATCATTTTGAATTCCCGCTTCTAAATAAAGTTTCACGTCTTCACGTTTTTATTCCCTTCTCGATACAGTAACCAGAGGCTAGGACTGAAATTTACTGAGCATTTTGAATTCCCGCCTCGAAATAAAGTTTCACGTCTACACGTTTTTATTCCCTTCTCGATACAGTAACCAGAGGCTAGGACTAACATTTATTGGGCATTTTGAATTCCCGTCTTGAAATAAAGTTTCACGTCTACACGTTTTTATTCCCTTCTCGATACAGTAACCAGAAGCTAGGACTAACATTTACTGATCATTTTGAATTCCCGCCTCGAAATAAAGTTTCACGTCTTCACGTTTTTATTCCCTTCTCGATACAGTAACCAGAGGCTAGGACTAACATTTACTGGGCATTTTGAATTCCCGCCTCGAAATAAAGTTTCACGTCTACACGTTTTTATTCCCTTCTCGATACAGTAACCAGAAGCTAGGACTAACATTTACTGATCATTTTGAATTCCCGCCTCGAAATAAAGTTTCACGTCTTCACGTTTTTATTCCCTTCTCGATACAGTAACCAGAAGCTAGGACTAACATTTACTGAGCATTTTGAATTCCCGCTTCGAAATAAAGTTTCACGTCTTCACGTTTTTATTCCCTTCTCGATACAGTAACCAGAGGCTAGGACTAACATTTACTGGGCATTTTGAATTCCCGCCTCGAAATAAAGTTTCACGTCTACACGTTTTTATTCCCTTCTCGATACAGTAACCAGAAGCTAGGACTAACATTTACTGATCATTTTGAATTCCCGCCTCGAAATAAAGTTTCACGTCTTCACGTTTTTATTCCCTTCTCGATACAGTAACCAGAGGCTAGGACTAACATTTACTGGGCATTTTGAATTCCCGCCTCGAAATAAAGTTTCACGTCTACACGTTTTTATTCCCTTCTCGATACAGTAACCAGAAGCTAGGACTAACATTTACTGATCATTTTGAATTCCCGCCTCGAAATAAAGTTTCACGTCTTCACGTTTTTATTCCCTTCTCGATACAGTAACCAGAAGCTAGGACTAACATTTATTGGGCATTTTGAATTCCCGTCTTGAAATAAAGTTTCACGTCTACACGTTTTTATTCCCTTCTCGATACAGTAACCAGAAGCTAGGACTAACATTTACTGATCATTTTGAATTCCCGCCTCGAAATAAAGTTTCACGTCTTCACGTTTTTATTCCCTTCTCGATACAGTAACCAGAGGCTAGGACTAACATTTACTGGGCATTTTGAATTCCCGCCTCGAAATAAAGTTTCACGTCTACACGTTTTTATTCCCTTCTCGATACAGTA
The DNA here is from genome assembly GCA_963978915.1 of Caenorhabditis parvicauda. Taxonomy (NCBI): domain Eukaryota; kingdom Metazoa; phylum Nematoda; class Chromadorea; order Rhabditida; family Rhabditidae; genus Caenorhabditis; species Caenorhabditis parvicauda. Next base: position 14,351,822 of record OZ022252.1, read on the forward strand.
ACCAGAAGCTAGGACTAACATTTACTGATCATTTTGAATTCCCGCCTCGAAATAAAGTTTCACGTCTTCACGTTTTTATTCCCTTCTCGATACAGTAACCAGAAGCTAGGACTAACATTTACTGAGCATTTTGAATTCCCGCTTCGAAATAAAGTTTCACGTCTTCACGTTTTTATTCCCTTCTCGATACAGTAACCAGAGGCTAGGACTAACATTTACTGGGCATTTTGAATTCCCGCCTCGAAATAAAGTTTCACGTCTACACGTTTTTATTCCCTTCTCGATACAGTAACCAGAAGCTAGGACTAACATTTACTGATCATTTTGAATTCCCGCCTCGAAATAAAGTTTCACGTCTTCACGTTTTTATTCCCTTCTCGATACAGTAACCAGAGGCTAGGACTAACATTTACTGGGCATTTTGAATTCCCGCCTCGAAATAAAGTTTCACGTCTACACGTTTTTATTCCCTTCTCGATACAGTAACCAGAGGCTAGGACTAACATTTACTGGGCATTTTGAATTCCCGCCTCGAAATAAAGTTTCACGTCTACACGTTTTTATTCCCTTCTCGATACAGTAACCAGAGGCTAGGACTAACATTTACTGATCATTTTGAATTCCCGCTTCTAAATAAAGTTTCACGTCTTCACGTTTTTATTCCCTTCTCGATACAGTAACCAGAGGCTAGGACTAACATTTACTGGGCATTTTGAATTCCCGCCTCGAAATAAAGTTTCACGTCTACACGTTTTTATTCCCTTCTCGATACAGTAACCAGAGGCTAGGACTAACATTTACTGGGCATTTTGAATTCCCGCCTCGAAATAAAGTTTCACGTCTACACGTTTTTATTCCCTTCTCGATACAGTAACCAGAGGCTAGGACTAACATTTACTGATCATTTTGAATTCCCGCTTCTAAATAAAGTTTCACGTCTTCACGTTTTTATTCCCTTCTCGATACAGTAACCAGAGGCTAGGACTGAAATTTACTGAGCATTTTGAATTCCCGCCTCGAAATAAAGTTTCACGTCTACACGTTTTTATTCCCTTCTCGATACAGTAACCAGAGGCTAGGACTAACATTTATTGGGCATTTTGAATTCCCGTCTTGAAATAAAGTTTCACGTCTACACGTTTTTATTCCCTTCTCGATACAGTAACCAGAAGCTAGGACTAACATTTACTGATCATTTTGAATTCCCGCCTCGAAATAAAGTTTCACGTCTTCACGTTTTTATTCCCTTCTCGATACAGTAACCAGAGGCTAGGACTAACATTTACTGGGCATTTTGAATTCCCGCCTCGAAATAAAGTTTCACGTCTACACGTTTTTATTCCCTTCTCGATACAGTAACCAGAAGCTAGGACTAACATTTACTGATCATTTTGAATTCCCGCCTCGAAATAAAGTTTCACGTCTTCACGTTTTTATTCCCTTCTCGATACAGTAACCAGAAGCTAGGACTAACATTTACTGAGCATTTTGAATTCCCGCTTCGAAATAAAGTTTCACGTCTTCACGTTTTTATTCCCTTCTCGATACAGTAACCAGAGGCTAGGACTAACATTTACTGGGCATTTTGAATTCCCGCCTCGAAATAAAGTTTCACGTCTACACGTTTTTATTCCCTTCTCGATACAGTAACCAGAAGCTAGGACTAACATTTACTGATCATTTTGAATTCCCGCCTCGAAATAAAGTTTCACGTCTTCACGTTTTTATTCCCTTCTCGATACAGTAACCAGAGGCTAGGACTAACATTTACTGGGCATTTTGAATTCCCGCCTCGAAATAAAGTTTCACGTCTACACGTTTTTATTCCCTTCTCGATACAGTAACCAGAAGCTAGGACTAACATTTACTGATCATTTTGAATTCCCGCCTCGAAATAAAGTTTCACGTCTTCACGTTTTTATTCCCTTCTCGATACAGTAACCAGAAGCTAGGACTAACATTTACTGAGCATTTTGAATTCCCGCTTCGAAATAAAGTTTCACGTCTTCACGTTTTTATTCCCTTCTCGATACAGTAACCAGAGGCTAGGACTAACATTTACTGGGCATTTTGAATTCCCGCCTCGAAATAAAGTTTCACGTCTACACGTTTTTATTCCCTTCTCGATACAGTAACCAGAAGCTAGGACTAACATTTACTGATCATTTTGAATTCCCGCCTCGAAATAAAGTTTCACGTCTTCACGTTTTTATTCCCTTCTCGATACAGTAACCAGAAGCTAGGACTAACATTTACTGAGCATTTTGAATTCCCGCTTCGAAATAAAGTTTCACGTCTTCACGTTTTTATTCCCTTCTCGATACAGTAACCAGAGGCTAGGACTAACATTTACTGAGCATTTTGAATTCCCGCCTCGAAATAAATTTTCACGACTGTCGCTCCTTCGCAATCAAGAAATGTTATAAAACTTACCGTAATTTTTCAGAACCATATCACACTCCCACAACGTTACCGAACCAGTACTGAATTCATGGACTTGAACACTAGAAAAAGTGTAAAATAGTTTACTGAGATCGATATTTACAAAGCTTAAATTAGAATTTAAAATCCTCAATCAAAATCATCAAATGCTTTCCTCTTCAATAGACCTGATGCCAAGTTGTCCGACCGAATTGGCACTTTTCCTTCGTCATCTCTTTGAACATACCGCATATGCTGTTGTGGCTGGTTGTCTATTCTGAAATTGGTTTTTGAGGTACAGTAAGACACAGTAGATCAAAAAATTAGATAGTATCCAACTTGCGGTACAGTAACAGAAATTTGAGAAAAACTACTCTCGAAAATAGTGATATGACAGTTTTGTTGTACTGAAATATGAGGTAAACTTAACATTGTAGATCAAAATTCAGTATCGTTTTACAGTAACTTTGTGTAGATCATAACTTTGTTCCCCTACAATGTGAGTAGAGGTACAGTAATCCAAATAAAAAACTAGGTACATTAACGCAAAGAAGGTCAAAATTTGATCTACACCGCAGTAAGTTAATCTTGCAAATCTTGAAATCTCCTACAGTATGTTCAAAAATAGATCTACAGTCGAGGTGAAGTAATGGACTCGAAAACAATGAAACTCAAAAATCACCTCTCATCATCCGGTTTCAAGGTCACATTTTGTTGAAGTTGACAGAATCTGAAAAATTTCACTTTTATGTGGCAAATATTCACAAAACCTATCATTGGGCAGTTTGAGGCCAAAATTATGTCTTATTTGTGGTAGTACTGTAGCATTCTTCTCCGCTGCTAGCTGTACCATCCTCTGGCGACCTGGGTATGCGTCGGAAATCAGTCCTGAAGAGCGTTTATTTTTAGCCAAAAAATTATCGATGTTTTTATTTTCTAGTTTTTGCTCCTTTTTTTTGAGCAATTCAAATGTTATCGATTTATTCTTTTTTGTTTTTAGTTTTCGTTCATTTTTTGGGAAAACTTACATTCAACCACAAATAGGCTAGTTTTAATCAATTAATTAACTCCGAAAATTATCAAAAAAAGAGATAATTGTCATTAAAACTGGATTCTTTTAAAAATATTCAATTTTCATTTTGGCGAAAATTCCTACCCAAAATTTCCGCCGCCGTCTGAACGTCCGTCTCATCCAACGCCGTTTTCCCATTGTGCTTCGCCATCGCGTTCGTCATCTCCAGCAATTTTGTTGTGAGTGTCATTTGGGCCTGAATTCGAGTTTATGTAAGGTACTTCTGATGACAGTTCTACACGCGCAGTTCTTCTCTGCTGCTGCTGCGGATTTTCTGTTTTAACGTTTTGTTTTTAGCGGGATGCCGATGTCAGAGAGAGAGAGAGGGGGGGGGGGGGTAGAGAGCAGAGTTGCACGGAAGTAAAAATTTTCAAAACGGAAATCGGAAGTGAATTTTTTAAAAGGAAGTCGGAAGTCGGAAGACGGAAGTGAAATTTTTTCAACGGTAGTCGGGAGTGCAAAAAAGTTGAAAAAACCCAGAGATATTGTATATTCGCGCATTCTCAACAGGTGTCAATTGCAGACTGAGTAGAAACGATTTCACGGTTTTTTCCTCATTTTTCACGAAAAAATTTCTTGACGGAAGTCGGAAGTAGACTTTGTTAAACGGAAGTCGGAAGTGAAAAAAGGGCGGAAGTCGGAATTCCGTTAAACTCTGGTAGAGAGAGTGAGAGAGAGAGTGAGAGAGAGAGAGAGAGAGAGAGGGAGAGAAAGAGAGAGAGTGTGTGAGAGAGAGAGAGGGAGAGAAAGAGAGAGAGAGAGAGAGAGAGAGAGAGAGAGAGAGAGAGAGAGAGAGAGAGAGAGGGAGAGAGATAGAGAGAGAGAGAGAGAGAGAGAGAGAGAGAGAGAGAAAGAGAGAAAGAGAAAGAGAGAAAGAGAGAGAGAGAAAGAAAGAGAGAGAGAGAGAGAAAGAGAGAGAGAGGGAGAGAGAGAGAGAGAGAGAGAGAGAGAGAGAGAGAGAGAGAGAAACAGAGAGAGAAACAGAAGCAAGAAGCAATCCCTAGTAACTTCCATTGCACCGTCCCATTTCATGTTTCAATCTTATGTCAAAATTTCTAACCTGAATTGCAAAGTAATTCATCAAATACCCCTAACATTGCAAAACTGCTTATTCTCTGTTCATCAGATAAGCTAGACTGATGAGTAGAGAAGGATTTCATCATCTATTTCTCTCAAATACGATCACTTGGGTTAGGCTTGGGGTTTAAGCATAGGTGCAACGTAGTATATCAGATCGACCCCCAAATAAAGCCATTCTTGCCATTCCTGAGCCTAAATTCACCGGTGCCAAGCACTTGTTAGGTACAAAGCTGAGAATTGATGAAGATTTAAAGCTACATGCAAGTAAATGATTAATGATTCAGTCTACCCTTTTATTCTACAAAAACATACGTCAACCAGCATTCCGATGACCCTCTGATCGTAGTCTTCTACTCCACACTCCTCCAGCAACTCTACAATGGTCGCCACATCTCCGCTTTCCACAATCGTATCGGTGCTTTCGTCTTTGTCGTCCGACATCGGCCAAATGGATGGCGCTTAAGAATACTGATAAGGTTTGATTCTGAATTTTGAGGTTAAACTTCACCCTGTTGTTACCACTTAAAATTCTCCTTCCACCACCTACTGGCAAAACTGTGAAAATCAAAACCAGAACCCGCTACAGGTCCGCGAGTTCTTGTGAAAATCTCAATTTTTTCTCGACTCCAAAACATTAACGAAATTTCATTTTCGAAAAAAACCTTCTTTTTCCGCGAAGCTGATGCTGTTTTCAAAAAACCAATGAGATAAGCTAACCAGGCTGGAAACCGTGAGTAACTGAAAAACAAACGAGAGCACGATCAAAGTACTTTATACCGTAATAAATAGAGCAATCGTAGCCGGTTACAAGAAAATCATAATGCCGTTGAATCGAAGCGATAAAATGTACATTTGTGTTGGGGCGATGATCAGTTTAGGATCTCATGACTGAACGGACAAAGTCGGCAATGTTCACGTTTCCATGAGAGTCGTTGTGGCCGGAGAGCAGCTGGTCGACGTCTTCATCTGACAAGCGTTCACCTGAAATTTAAGTTTTTTTTCCTGTTCAACACCTTTTTCGTTTTTCGTCTTTTCGTCAAAGTTTTAACTTATTTCCCTAATTTTGTTATCTTTGTAAATGTTCCGGATAGTTCCCGAGTTTAGTTTTTCATGTTTAAAAAAGTTTTCCTCAACTATTTCTCGACGACACTGGGATGAAAAAAAAGGTAGGAAAAATAAAATTTTTCAACTACAAAAACTGAGATTTTGTCTACTCTATCGATTTTGTTTGCTTACACATTTCAACTGTATTTACTGCAGTGCGAAACTTGTATTCATCTTTTCTCCCTAGTTGAAAAAAAAACGAAATCGAAGCTCATTCGCAAGGTCTTTAAATCTTCTGTTCCTAAACAAATTCCATTTTTCTCATTCAACTAATGTATATCGATCTAAAATTTCCATAATTTCTCTTCATAACCGCAGTTCGAAAAAAACAGAATCTAGAACTGAAAGCTGGAATTTAAAAAAAACTTAGAGCTTATTCGCACGGTCTTTACATTTTCAGCTTCTAAAACGGTCGAATATTTTATCAGTTAATCTGCACGATTTTCAAACATTTTTCGTGCTTCTTATCAATTTTGTGGAAAACAAAAACGCTCGATCAAATACTTCTTCTCTTACAAAGCGAACAATTTTAAAATTTCGAATATGATTTTTGAGATATTTATACTTTTGTTGAACAAGACTCGACTCTTTCACATCAAATTTCTTTGTTACTTATAGAGAAAGAAAATTTACCAAGAGTGGTGAGCAAATGTCTGAGTTCAGCAACGTTGATCAGTCCATTCCCTTCCTTGTCGAAGTGCGACAATCCTTCGACAAACTCTTCTTCGCTGTGCTTTTCTCTGTAAATTTGAAACTAATCAGGGTCCAGCTTCGCACACTGCGAATCGGAAATAAGTGAAAATTATCAACACACATATATCGCTAGAAGCATGACCGTTTAAAACGCGCTCTAATCTCAATTTTGCAGAATGAGTACGGTAGGGTCGGGACTCTCACAACGAACAGTTACATCTTTGTGGATTTAAATTATTATTCTTACTTTCAGTCCATTAAAATCAAAGGCTCATTACGTAAATCGTTCTTGTATTTCAAGGCGAAACTGCTACGGTACTAAGTACCCGATTTACGAAGGCCAGACTTTTTTTACAGGTAGAGGAAGCTATGTGCAACATGGGAAGAAAAAAATTATTTCCCCTACTTGAATATGAAAAAAATCCGGAAAAATACCTGTTCTTGCTTACAGACTGGAAAATCGGGACAAAGTCTTCGAAAGTGAGCCGGGCATCTTTGTCGAACTGGGTGAGGCATTTTCCAATCTCAGCCTCTGTTGGGTTCTGACCGAGAGCGCGAAGGACATCTCCAACCTGAAATTCCTTATTAATCAATTTTTTCATGATACTTTCATCGTTACTATTAGGGATGGGCAAATCGCGAGTCATTGACTAACGATTGGCTTTACTCTTTTCGTTTGCATTGGCGAGCGATTGGCTATTCAATGAGCAAAATTATGTCATCTGACCATTTTCAACTTCCAGAAGGTTCTGAAAGTGCAACTCCAGGCGCTCGCCAATGCAATTGGCTAATGAAAAGTGGATAGCGAATCGTTAGCCAATGACTGGCGATTTGCCCATCCCTAGTTACTATTGCCAATAGGTTGAATATACTCACGACGTCAGGGCTAAAAAAGATTATGGAGTTTCATTCATTTCATCATATTATTAATTGACAAATCCTCCGCCCACTTTGCCCCGCCCCCTTTTTCGTGAGGCAAATTTTTGGGTGAAGCTTCTTGGTTTTGTTGGGGAGGGGGGGGGGGGGGGAGAGGGGTTATGCAAAAGTGGCCGGTAGTTGACGGGATTCGAACGCGCACTGAGCGAGTAGAAATCCAACGCTTTAACCACTCGGTCACCGCTGCACGTTTTTTGAGAGCGCTTCACGCGTGACCACTGAGGGCCCTCGCAGGTTGTAGCGTTAGTTCTAGTCGCACTTGCATTAGTTTTCGCCGTACTTGAATTGTACAAGGAGTGTGAAAGCGAACAGGGAGTGAAAACTACTTATTTTTTTCAATAAAAAGGTCTGAATATGTGTTTTTTGTAATGAAAAACGGCTCTGAGCGTAGCGAGGACTACCTGCTTGTAAAGGTAATTTGAAAAAAATGACTCGAGTACAAAAAGTTAATTCAAATTTGATCATAAAATACTCGGAATAAAATCAAAAAATTAATTAATTCCGGTTTTTCACTCCACCTATTTTCAGAAATGATCCGAGGAACGAATGAACAGAAATTTTAGAAAGAAAAGCTCCCGGATAGAATAAACTACAGTAACAATACTGTAGGGAGCAATTGAAATGAGTAATTCAATTTTTATCAAGTTTCAGCTCGACAAGATTATAAAATCGTCAAGACTATCTTCAAAGCATTTTGAACAAATTATTTTCTATCTCAAAATTTTCATTCTTACCAAGAAAGTTGATTTCAATCATTTTCTAGTGATTTTAAAACTTTTGTCATAAATTTTCTCGAGCTAATTATTTCATTATTTCCCGAACTCTGATTTTCATAACTTCTCTTCTTACAATATTAAAAAATACCTGTTGAACCGAGATCCTTTCATCCCCCTTGCTGTCAAAGTAGACAAAGACTTCTCTGCAGTCGGCGAGTTGATCTTCAACGCTTCCGCTCACCATCTAAACTATTTATTCAGAATTCGGAATGTGAAAAGGGAAATGGAGGAAGAAACAAGGTAAGATACATGAGAAAGAGAATGGTAAAAACTCAAAGGCAAAATGTAAACCGCAGAGTGTCCGCAGAGAGCAGAGCCGCATAGTCAATTTTTGTTTCATGCTTCGGAAAATTCCTAATAACACGAACGGTTCCTAAATACGCTTAGGTAATGTTCTAAGCACAAGTACGTTCCAAAAATAGGGGTCCGATTTTCCTGTTATAAGAAAAACTCTGAGGTTTACATTTTGCCAAATTCAAAAGTTACATTTCGCAATGAAAAGTTAGGAGTATTTTTCAAATGATGTGGGAAGAAGTACTAGAGATCAGTGTGAAGAGAGAGGGTAGAGAAAGCGGGGTGAAAAGCCAGGTGTGGTCTCTCGTGGCTTGTTTGAAAGTATGTTTTGAGGAACAACAATGATAATTCTTTTGTTAATCGAGAGAGATAATTTTTGTTGAGTCATCTCCTCGCAATGGTAACGTCCCTTGGTTCCGAAATTTTTTTTCAAGTTATTATCGTTCAAAAAAAGCTTTGGAGAAAAAACTGTGCGAATATTAAACCTGTGATAATCAGGAGAAGAAATTCAATAATATGAAATTGTTCAACATTACACATAGCTTCCTCTACCTGTAAAAAAGTCTGGCCTCCGTAAATCGGGTACTTTGTACAGTAGCAGTTTCGCCTTGAAATACAAGAACGATTTTTGTGTAATGAGCCTTTAATTTCAGAATAAACTGAAAGTAAGAATAAAAATTTAAATCCACAAAGATCTAACCGTTCGTTGTGAGAGTCCCGACTCCAACCGTACTCATTCTGCAAAATTGAGATTAGAGCGCGTTTGAAAACGGCCATGCTTCTATCGATATATGTGACTTATATTTCTTATCTAATTAATCAAAACAATAAAATGTGAATACTGCTAATCACCCTCGATTCTGGCGGAAAATCACGATCCACATATATCGCTAGAAGCATGGCCGTTTTCAAACGCGCTCTAATCTCAATTTTGCAGAATAAGTACGGTGGGAGTCGGGACTCTCACAACGAATAGTTAGATCTTTGTGGATTTGAATTATTATTCTTACTTTCAGTCCATTCTGAAATTAAAGGCTCATTACGTAAATCGTTCTTGTATTCTAAGGCGAAACTGCTACGGTACTAAGTACCCGATTTACGGAGGCCAGACTTTTTTACAGGTAGAGGAAGCTATGTGCGATTTTCCACACACCGAAAAAAATCGATAAATGCATAACAGATATGGATGGTATTGAGGTTGACGTTGGCGGCGCGGAGAGGAAAAGAATAAGGTGAACGCTGGTTGGAAGGGAAGTGACCATTTCTGTCTCACGCTCTTTTTCTCTGTCCTCTCTCACTTCGCCACAGACACTCGGGTCGCGTCGGTTCGCGGCTAAAACCGTACGCAAACAGATGCAAATGTAGGCGCGAGATTGTGAGTCAGTCAGTCAGGCAGTCGACTGAGGTGAGCGAGAGGCAGAGAGAAAGAGAGAGAGAGAGAGAGAGAGAGAGAGAGAGAGAGAGAGAGAGAGAGAGAGGGAGAGAGAGAGACTGGAGTGACATAGCGGAACACTGTATCACGTCTACACATCAGACGTTTATCTCTCCAGGTTATGAGTGATCTGTATTAGATACAACACCAACTTGCGATGAGGGAATTCATGTCAACTACCTGTGGAAGCAACAGATTTTGGAAAACTCAATTTTTCTCCAACTTTCATTGGCAACTCATTTTCCAGACTTAAGGAAGGTCCGACTTAACCCGAATGATTCTTTTACAATCTTCCTAGCCTGGAACAGAAATTTTGCTCTACGGTAGTCCGATTTTTACTTATCAATGAAAAAACGACTGTTATAAAGATGAAATGTTCAAAACTCACACAATCTACCGGTAACATAAACTATTCTCTCAACTGAAATTTGTCAAAATAAGAAAAACATCACTACTACTCTGTCACACTGCCAACAACATAAGTGAGTTGGTATTCTTCAGCATTGATCCCGAACTCTGCCATTCTGTCCGTTATGATGTCTGAAAGAAGGTTGGAGTTGTACATTGTATGGAAATCTCACTCATTCGAACTCTGGAACTACTAAAGTAGAAGCTCTGGAAGAGAAGGGATATGTTCTTGACCATCAGCTTCACAGAAGATTGAGTTTCTTGAGAATCGCTTTCTGAAATTTTTACGAATTACCGGGTGGCACAGAGTTCGCGATTTTGACAATTTTGGGAAATAAAAAATCGCATAGCTGTCTAGAAAGGAGCAGCTTTTTAAAAGGTTCTCTTTATCGTTAGCGCACCATTTCGCTGGTCGTCCCGAAACTTTATTCTTAATGAATGAAGTTATTACAGTAAGATCTTGTCTTATTTTGATACTGTTGTAAACAATATCCTTTCTAAAAGTAAAAATTTGCTTTTGGATAAATTTGTGATGAGATTATGGTTCTCAAGGAAAACAGGACAAATTCATTAATTATAGTGCGACATGAGGGTCTAATGGAATTACGACTGTTTTGAAAACTGATTTTAATTTTACAATTTTTTTGCTATGTACAACTTTTATTTAAATTTCAACTCTGCAAACATTATACAATCATGAATTCTGGTGTGAAATATGCCACATTCATAAGGATGCGGGATGCACAAACTACGATATCACGAGTTTCCTAAATTATGCACGAACAGAGCGAAGACACTGCAAATAAAAACTGAAAAGATCAAAAAGCACACCTGATATGTCAGTCGCCAGGTCATTGAAAAGAACATCTATTTCTCCATTTTCAACAGTTGTTTCGACTCTAAGATCTCCGGAACTGCTCGCGTTGAAAACCTGAACGTTTAGGTTTGATGGCGGAAAAAATAACATAAATATGAGTTTCTCCAGCAAATGAGGTATTTTCGTACTGGCGATAGTTGAAACTATTTGAAATTTTATATCATTTCACCTCGACTTGTAAAATATTTGGCGTAAAGCACACACTGCGGTAAACGCAATTGAAAAATGTAAGCAAAGGGTGCGGGCGATCGACATAGAATATCGAGTTTCCGTCACTGTAGTTCAATCAATTTTGTTTTTCCTACTTTTTTTCATCCCACCCCTTTGCTCCATCATGAATAACACTTAATGGTTTTGAACGCTTATGGAAACAAACCACAACTTTCGCCTTCATGTTCTTGTAACTCTGCAGAACGCGATTAAGAACCTTCGCTTGGGGCAGGTAGATACTCATCTGAACATATAGTCAGTTTCCCTTTCTTCTGTTATATGTAACCTTCCTCAATCCCAGCGACGGTTTCGCGTAATCTGTCCAATTACGAGACATGATTACTTCTACTGGGAGTTTATGAGTGAGAATTTCACTTTCAGGACACCGTATCTCGATTCGAAGTATGGGATCTTGTTTCTGAAGTGGTTTTTCTCGAGGAGATTTTTATGGAACAGTCATTTTTCAATATAAAAATTTTCTTAACTTAACATAGTGTTTCATCGAATGGTCAAATATTGCAAAGCGAAACTTATCTTGTTAGATCGTTGTCACAGTATTTCTTAAATTTTCGAGGTTATGAAAAAATTCAAACTTCATTTTTCGTCAACTTGATCTTCAAATAGCACAATTGTGTGGCGGAAAGCATCTGTACCAAATCGTCTACACTGAACTCTATGAAAATGTAGTTCTGGTCCGGGATTCGTTCATTTAGGCCAGCAAAATCCTGGGAATTGTTTGATGAGATTCAGGCTAAGACTTACATAGTGTCTGAACAAGCCACTTTCGATTTTGGGAATGAAAATTGAGAACCAATCACCGCCGTCTTGGAGACCAGTACTGTTTATGAAGCCGATACCTATGAAAGATGATAAACACTTCAACAGCATAAAATCACACCTAACATATTTTGTACTATTGTTGATACTAAACTTCTGACTATATTAGCAGAACTAAAAAACATTTCGTGATTTCTTCTTTTTTTTTCTCGTGACACCCGACTCTTGGTATCTAGAAAATTCAAAACTAACTTCATCTAAAATGAAGCTCTGAAAATATACCTTTTTGTTCAATCTTCATAACACACTGTTTTCTTCCCAAGCGATAGACAGCGTGAACATATGCTGAATAGAGTACGAGAATTTTAACTTTTGAGAGAAGAAACTCACTTGAAAATGTGGAAATACATGTACTGTCACCGATAATAGCCGAAAAACGCATTTTTCGAAATGAAAAAGGTTCCAGTGAATGTGGATTTCAAACTTGCGCGCTACGAAATTTTGTCCGCGGAGCGCGCAACACACCTACAGTAACTCGCAGTGTTTTCTACTTTTAATTTCCTCTTTCGATAATTAAAATTATACATTTATTCGGGTTAAAAATTATACGAAAATCAATACACATATCTTCCTCTACCTGTAAAAAGTCTGACCTCCGTAAATCGGTTACTTATTACTGTAGCAGTTTCGCATTGAAACACAAGAACGATTAAGTAATGCGCCTTTAATTTCAATGGACTGAAAGTAATTACTTTCTTATAAGAATAATAATTTAAATCCACAAAGACCTAACTGTTCGTTGTGAGAGTCCCGACTCCTACCGTACTCATTTTACAAAAATGCGACTGGCACGCGTTTGAAATCGGTCAGACTTTTTGCTAGATATGTGATAGTTATAAATACACTTACATGATAAATCATTATTAATACGGTGTTTTCAGGCAGAAACTGAGAATCGAGTCAATCAGCCACTGCTCTGACACACATGTGATGCTCTCATTTTTGGAGAGATAATTCGGGATCGCCGAACGAACATTGTAAATGGCAAAGTGAGTGGTCAAGTGGGGTCCGTGATAGGGTTTCGGTCCATCTCCCTTGTCCTCTCTGTGCACTTCGTCACTGTACAGCTTCCCGCCGGCAAGTACAACGATGTTCTCCCACGCCGCTTTCGACATGTAATTGAAGTTCTTGCCGACGCAACGGAAAACGCATCCAGTGAACAGAGGAATTTGCTGAAATCGTAAAATCATCACTTTCAAGGCACGTAATGGTACAAACTGCGGTAAACGCAGTTGAAAAGTGTAAGCAAATCGACAGAGTCGATCAAGTTTCAGTTACTGTAATTCAAAAAATTTCATTTTGCCTACCTTTTTCCATCCTAAATTCACAAATCGTAACGGAAAAATGTTTGAAGTAGGTAAAACTATCGTTTGGAACAGTCCGCAACGTTCAGTATGTCTAGTAAAACAATTATTGAAGTACAGACACTTTCGAAAATGAAAGCGGAGGTCGGCAACGCGGTTGCGAAGCGGTTTTATTGTCTTATGCCTGCGGTTCACACCTCGGCAAAGGCATAAGACAATAAAACCGCGTTGCCGACCTCCGCTTTCATTTTCGAAAGTGTTTCTACTTCAATAAATATTTCACTTTACAAATTGAACGTTGCGGACTGTTCCCAACGATAGTTTCACCTACTTTAAACATTTTTCCGTTACGATTTGTGAATCTGGGATAAAAAAATAGTAGGAAAAGTAAAATATTTTGAACTACAGTAACTGAAATTTGATGTACTGTATCGATTTGCTTTGCTTACACTTTTCAACTGCGTTCGTTGCAGTGTGGTACGTAACAATCAGGGCTTGTAGTCCCCATACGCAAAAATTTAGCTGTTGGCGAATCTCAACTCGAGATTGCCACACAGGTCAACCGTGCCAAAAGTGCAATGGCTCAGTCTCACCATGGGGATCCCATCTTGTTGATCATGGGAAGCCCCCAGCCAGGTAAGTTTATGCGCTATCACAACGTGTGACTTTATCGCGAGCTGTCGCCGACCTCCCGCGGGTTTCGCCGATTTTCTCGTTTCACAAGGTTCTCGTGGTCGGATATTTTCGGGCAAAAAGGAAAAGTGTTTCATTTGCTGTTATTCTCAATTTTCGTAAATAAATAAGGTAATTTTCTCAAAATTTCGTTTTTTTCACCAAAAACACTAACCATTCGCTCTTTACAGTGCCTCCACTTCACTGCGCTGTCTGTTGCGATACTACCATCTTCGAAAACTCGGAGGCGTCGAACCTTGAAATTTTCATTTAAATATGTTTATTTTAATTCCTTACCTCGTATTTTCTCTCATCGAGGTACTTTTCCTGAGAAATCGAGTCTTCTAGCCATGATAGGGAAACCAAGAAGTGTGATCTGGAAGATAAATTAGTGCATAGTTGTTATCAGGTATACGACACACTGCAGATCAGGGAAAAGTGGATAAAGCCGCGCTGCAACCGCTTTGCAAGACCCTCCGCGGAGCGCACTTACCTCATTACTGTAAGAAGTAGTACTGCGACCCCAGTTTTTTGTTGAAAATTGACAGTTTGAGAGCTCTATTGCATGAAACGGGTTAGGCTCGAGTTTTATCGAAGGTTTCAGATATCCTGACCATTCAATTTCAATCTAAACCATTCAGATTATGCCTCCCTACACATTTTCAAGCATAGCCTCCCGGAGATGAGAATCGTTTGGTTCTATCTACTCACATAAAAATTTCGAGGTTACTTCAGAAACTACTCACTTGGTCAACGCTTCCAAAATCTTCTGAAGGTTATGCTCGGTGAGTGAACAACATCCCTTCTCTGTCTTTACAACCAGATGTGTCGCCGGTTGATTTCCTTTTACGAGCTGAAAAAAAGTATTGATTGAGTTTACAGTCTGACGTACATCTGCCTGTTTATGCTCCGAGGTGAGAGCAGCGGCGAAAATGAGAGAGCAAAGAGACAATGCGCGATTAGAGAGTGTTTTGTGTAGGTTTACGGGGCTAATCGATATTCTCTTTTTGTTTTATCGTGAAACTTTCCATTTCCAATGATCATTAGTTCTTTTTTTTAAATTTGTATGGCTAGTCAAGAGTTCAAAATATATTCCAGACGTCCTGATCACATGGGCAAGAGTACGAGACTGTGTAAGGCTTGTGAAAACGCTTCAACTCACACACAAATAATGCACATACATCGCTAGAAGCATGGCCGTTTTCAAACGCGCTCTAATCTCAATTTTGCAGAATGAGTACGGTAGGGTCGGGACTCTCACAACGAACAGTTAGATCATTGTGGATTTAAATTATCATTCTTACTTTCAGTCCATTGAAATTATAGGCTCATTACGTAAAACGTTCTTGTATTTCAAGGCGAAACTGCTACGGTACTAAGTACCCGATTTACGGAGGCCAGACTTTTTTACAGGTAGAGGAAGCTATGTGTGATGTTCGAAAAATCACCGCGAGCGTATTAAGAGACATAAAAATTCAGATCTGTATATGGTATTTTAGCAAGTTTGCTGAAAATAATGAACAGCGATAAAATACGTGTTGGATGAGATCATAGAAAAATTCTCATGACGCTTGTCTCTCACAGACCTCGAAGAATAACGATTTCTATTTGAAAAATGACAGAAAAAACGCTTCTGCAAGATTCATAACCACTCACATTCATTCTTCCCGGGAGCATCTTGACCTGCTCTTTGCTCAAATAGGACGAGTCCAACAGTCTTATGAAGAAGAACTCTGACCGCTTCGGTGGAATCTCTGAGAGTTGCGTTTCACTAGAATATTGTCAGTTTCCACTCACTGTTGATAATTCTCTGTGTGGATTGATACTTTTGGAAGATTTTGCGCATCTTCGCGTCGCCGGCTCCCTTGTCAACAGGAGTCATCTGCCAAATGTCTCTCGACGTCAGACTTGCACCCTTCTCGAGAAGATAGTTGACTACTGAATGGTGCCGCAGACTAACGGCTAGGTGTAGAGCCGTCTCGAATCGAGTTCCGCCTGAAAAAAGGACCTTCAACAAGAATGCGCGTATTTACAAAGAGGGTTTCGAATAAATCGTTTTCAATGATTTAGATCAAAAAGGTACTTCCTTCTTCTGAAAAATGTTTGAAACAGCCGTATTTTTTGAATTCTGTAGAAATAAACAAAGTGATTACGAAGCATCTCTGTTAGGTTATACAATGTGAACCGCATAAATCTTTTTACGTGTATCTTAATTAAATACCCATTTGAAAAGGTCCAAATCCTATTATTTTCAGTAATTTCAATCGTAAAAAAGTGGTAGTTTCATTTTTTTTTTCGAAAAACATTGATAGTAGTCGTGAGGCTTTAGAAGTTCTTTATACCTTGTACAGACCAACTTTCAAAGTTCATGAAAAATACTCACAAGCAGCATCTACAAGGGCTCCACCTTCTACAAGTCTCTTGACAGCCGACGTGTTGTTTAATTCTACCGCTAGATAAAGTGGTGTTCGGCCATCCGAGTCCTTTTCATTGACGTTCGCTCCACTCTGTAACATGAACATAGACAAATGGTAGGAAGAGAGAGAGAGATAGAGAGAGAGAGACAGAAAAATTCTTCTCATAAATTTTTCTCGATAATTCTTCACATAGGATTATGATAGTTTTGAACCATACCAAGCAACATCTTATCTGTCCTCCTTTCTCAGAATCTTTCGTTTTTTGTTGACTATTTCTGTTTATCACACTGACCTGTTTAGAAAAAGAATATTGGAAAAAAGAGAAAACAGATTTTTGACAAACGAATGTTATTCAAAAACGGCCATTGCATTTTGCAACCCTGCCACGCAAAATCTTTCCTCTTCTGCTTTCTCTGAATCTCACTCTCTCACCACGAGAGGGTATTCCCTTGAGGGAAACGCAGAGAGGCTGGACAAAGTGTGAACATGCTGCATTGTGGCTGAATGATAGAAAAAAGTCTCACGTTAATAGCACACTCGAGTTGCTTGATCCTATTCTCTTGAATCGAATTGAGAATGACTGCTTCACCACGTTTCATAGTCATCGAGCTTCTTCTAGGTGCAGGAACACTCTAAACTTCCTCCATAGTTAGCTGTTACTTGTTTTCTCAACATAGAGCGTTCAAATCAAAATCAAACTGTCTTCTGTTCGAATACATCATCGACCGGGCTACTCGAAGCGCTTCTATCGATATTCTCGTCATCTTCGTGTTTGCTGGATCGTGCTTGTGACTTCTGAAATCCGTCAAATATTACTCGAATCAATTTAAAATTATATTAAAATCCCTTGATTTTCACATTTCATTTGGAAAAAAAACTCCATCTCTTCGTGAACATCTTGAAAATGACGAAGATTACTCAAAAATTTAGAATGAAATGCGGATTTGAATAAAATTTTCGAGAATGTTTGAAAATTGTAAACATTGGAATTGATAATTTTTCCAAATATTCAAAAAATACTCACCTTGGCTGAGTTACCAAATAAAATTGTCGCAGATGTGGTCTGAACGGGTCTTTTAGCCGAGCTGGTGGAGCTTCTTCTTGGGAGAGGGACTCTCTTCGTGAATGCTTCATCTTCTTTACTGATCGACGGCATTTCACTGTGGCTTTTGAGAGGTTGCACATGGGTGTTCAGGTAGCTGTAGTTCTCGGTGAAGTTGCGCTTTTTTCTCTGAAAAAACATTAGGAATACTGCAGAGATGCATACTTCAGAACAGGGATAAGTGGGTATATCCGCACCGCAACCGCTTCGCGAGACCCTCCGCGGAGCGCACTTACCTCATTATTTTATTTTTGAAAATTTTGCTGATGTTTGAACCTAATCCCCATGTTTTCTAAACGTTGCCGATTGTCCCGAAAGTTGATATCACTTAATTCAAAAATTTTCCGTTACGATTAGACAGGAAGAATAAAAATTTCTGAGCTACAGTAACTGAGATTTGATCCATTATATCCCGCCGTTTGTTTTGCTTAAACTTTCGAATTGCGTTTACCGCATGTGAGGTGACTCATTCGTAATTGCTACGTATCGCTTGTACGGTATCTACAGTCAAAAAAGTATCGTGGTCAATCACTGTTGTTGGATGATAAAGAGAAGCACGGAACCGAAAATTCATACATGTTATGGTACTGACCAGAGTTGCACGGAAGGAAAATTTTTCAAAACGGAAGTCGGAAGTGAATTTTTTTCACGGAAGTCGGAAGTGAATTTTTTTCGTTGAAAAAACACAGAGATATTGTATATTCGCGCATTCTCAACAGGTGATAGGTCAATTCCAGACTGAGTAGAAACGATTTCACGGTTAAAAAAAACTTTTTGACGGAAATCTGAAGTAGAATTTGTTAAAAGGAAGTCGGAACAGAAACTTTTTCACGGAAGTCGGAAGTAAAAAAAAAGGACGGAGATCGGAAGTCGGAATTCCGTGCAACTCTGGTACTGACTGTCACAAAATTTCAAACTTACAATTTTTAAAGATATTCGCTCCTTTTGCTTTGAAATAGTGTCAGACTCTTTATCTATTTCACTTTTTTTTATAATTTTCACTGCAATGGAAATTTTAATGACTTTCAAAACGAACCGACAAAAACGGTGTCAGCGTGTTCCCTTCATACTGTTTGGTCTGACACTGTGTCTGGAACAGACCATCGTCCTCCTTGAACTTCTTAGCGTCTTCACCTACATGCGGTGACTGACCTCGACGCTTGGTTGGTGGTGTTGGTCTGAAACTCATCTTACTAGTTCATGATTCTGACCTTACGGCACAAAAGGCTCGGGTTTCGTTGATGTTGTCGGGGCGAACAAATCTATCTCAGGTGAGTCGCTGCGTTCTCTGGAAAAAATATAAAATAATTAATATTTTTAACAGGGAATTTCTGCGAAAAACAATCAATCAACGCGTTTTTCTCGAACATTTTCAGAAAACTCCAAAAAACCTTTCAAACACGTTGGTATACGGATTTTCGCCGTCCTCCACACCTTCCGGAACATCTGGATCATCAACGAACATAGGCTGAGTCGCAAGAAACTCTTCAACAGTTCTGCAACAAGTTGTCTACTTCACAAAGAAACAAAACAGAACCTCGGATTTTCGACGACATTCAGAGTTTGCATGATGTTCTGAGTATGCTGAACCATGGTTTCCTTTTTGGCTGGTGCTTTTTCGAGCTTCAAAATTCAAGATCATCACTTCTCGAGCCATTGAAAAATACCTGTCCAAACAATTCCGTTAACTCATCTAGAATATTCTTGCAATTATTGAGTGTACTTGCATCTTTGATATCATTTCCGTTTAATGGTAAAACACAAACAGGACATGCTGGCCGATAGCCTCTTTTGACATTTTTGCCGGTCAAATCGGTGATGCAGGTCCTGGAAAATGAAATGATTCAAAATAACACGGTTGAACTCACCAACAGAAAGCGTGCTTGCAGGAATTTCCGACGGTTTGCAGCGTTTCTCCATTCTTTCGGCTAAAACAAGCACATTATAACACAAATCAAAGTTATTCTTACCAGTAGGCACAATGAATGGCAAGTTTGAATTTGTCCAATGCATCCAACGTAGTGCGAAACATTCGCTGAATAGAAATAAAAAAATAAATGATTAAATTCAAATTGCCGCGATGCTGTTTCCTAGGCCACGAGTGTGATACCTCGGTTCCTATTTTTGTCCAGTTTTTTACACTCGAAAAAAAACGGGGTGCAACTGGATGCAGTCAAAACGGGGTGCATTTTAGGCATTTAGTAAAATGCACCCCGTTGCACCGTGCACCCCGTTTTCTTCAAACGTTAATAACTTTGCTCAGAACATCTCAATCACCTCTTTTTTAGGCTTAGGTTGAACCTTAAGCTAGCCCCAACCTAACCTAAGCCTGAAAAGAAGGTGTTCATAGTAACACACATCACGTTTTTTACATTCGAAAAAAAACGGAGTGCAACTGGATGCAGTCAAAACGGGGTGCATTTTACTAAATGCCTGCATTTTACTAATTGCGATTTAGTAAAATGCACCCCGTTGCACCGTGCACCCCGTTTTCTTCAATCGTTAATAACTTTGCTCAGAACATCTCAATCACCTCTTTTTTAGGCTTAGGTTGAACCTCAAGCTAGCCCCAACCTAACCTAAGCCTGAAAAGGAGGTGTTCATAGTAACACACATCATGTTTTTTACACTCGAAAAAAAACGGGGTGCATTTTACTAATTGCCGTCCAGTTACAGTAAACCGCTACAGTATGAAATTTTTCAACCAGTTTGTTTCAGGATTTATTCAAGTGTTAGTGAAGTAATGACCCAGATTTGGAAGAAAAAAATCATGAAAATGACACGTGATCTAGATTCCTCATTTTACTATCGAATAAAATGGATGATGTTAGTTTTGAAAAAGCGGTGGTTTAAAAAAATCCTTTTAGATAGAAAATTGTAATCAGAATTTAAATAATGTGGCTGAAAACAACAAGGTGAGTCAACTTACCTGATGTGATGTGACGGTTTGAGTCTGAGATTCAGAGCCGAGGTGGCAAGGCTCCACCTTTAATCGAAAATGGGGCTATAATCGGTGTCACGCACTTATTCCGAATAGAACGACTTATCGGTGGTGGTGGATTTGGTCAAATCTTCGCCGCTGACGACCTGGTTGGTTACTGTAGTTACCGTATCATCAAGGGTCTTGAGCTTCAGGAAACTGGTGTAGTTGTCGCTGTAAAGGTGGAGCCGAAGGCTAAGGACGCTGCTAGGCTTGTTCTTGAGTTGAACGTTTTGAGGTTATTGAAAGGAGTTGTACATATCCCGAATATAGTGAGTCAAAGGGGAATACAGTAAGCATGGTGTTTTGCAGTTCTATAGCGGCGAGACTGGGTCATGTAATTTTTTCATCATGCAACTCCTCGGAAAGAATCTCCAAGAACTGAGAAAGAGGAAAAGGAACAAGCGATTCTCGACATTGACGGTTCCACTCAACTTGATATCATGAATATTACTAACTTCAGTGTGCTCGTATAGGAGTGCAAGTAGTTGAAGCCATAAGATCCATTCACAAGACAGGATTCATCCACAGGTTTTACTCAACGATTAACATTCCTATCAGAACCTTTCAGAGACATAAAACCAGGTAACATATGCGTCGGGATTGGAGAAAACCGAAAGATCATCTATGTTGTCGACTTCGGTAAGTATGGTGCTTTTGCAGCTCAGAAAGATGTCCTCAGGAATGGCCCGTCAAATGAAAAATCCGGACGGTACGTTCAGAAAAGAGCGGACCTACGCTTCCTTTCGTGGTACTGCGCGGTATGTATCGCTGAATGTTCACGAGAGACGTGACCCGGTACGGTAATGGTTACGGTATCTTATGAAAATTTACCTTATAGGGTTGGGTTGACGATCTTTGGTGTCTTTACTATGCCCTGTTGGAAATGTCTGAAGGTGCTTTACCATGGAGGTGTATGACTGATCAGGATGAGATTTGTAGAATGAAGTTCAAGTTGAATCATGTGGAATTTTCAAAGTGGGTGATGGAGAGCAAGAGAGAGAGAGAGAGTGAGAGAGAGAGGGAAAGGCTGAGAGAGAAAGAGAGAGAGAGAGAGAGAGAGAGAGAGAGAGAGAGAGAGAGCGAGTGAGAGTGAGAGAGAGTGAGAGAGAAGGAGAGAGAGAGAGAGAGAGAGAGAGAGAAAGAAAGAGAGAGAGATGAGGAATAGAGAGTGAGAGAGAGAGAAATTACAGAAAGATGGGAAAAAGCTTCGCAATTTTTCCCGAAGAACTATCTAAACGTACCAGAACAGAACAACCAGACTACACAAAGTTGATCAATTGCCTGAAAGTGAGTGAAGTACCGTAACCTATTAACTAAATGCACAGGAGTGTACCTCAACCTTCGATGCTTGTTCTGAGTTTGAATGGACGGATGAACAGTCAACTGAGCAATCTATCTAAATCATGAATAAAATATTCATAATGTCATTTCTCGAGTTTCTTCCTCGTTGAATTGAAGGCAAAACGTGTTTTCGCAATATTCGTCCCACGTGTACGTTATTCGACGTGGTTCTCAGTACACATGTTGGCCCCGAGTCTGATAGTCATGACATCAGAAGTAAGTTGATGATTCTATCTGTGTTTGTTAAAATTATGATTAAAAAGGAACTAACCAGGCGGAATGTATGGAACACTCCGACTTTTCAAAACATAAACAAATCATTAACAAGTTTCAACAGCGAAGAAAATTCGAGTAGAGGTCTCATTTATAAAACAAAAATTAAAAATAATTTTTCATGATTACTGCGCAGTAATATTACTGTAGGAGTGTAAACTGGAAAATCGTTTTTATTTTCGATTTTCGAATTTAAGTCCGTGGGAGACGCCATTATCTGCCGACCCTCACGCCTGTATCATGAATTTTTCTCAATTAGCAATCTGCAACCAAAAGTGATTTCCTTTTATAATAAGCTTAGGTTAGGTTAGGAGAACAACTTTTGTGAAGAACCAAGTCTTGCATAGCGAAATTAAGCATTTAATCAAGCAAATATGATGCCGTGAGGGTCGGCAGATTATGGCGTCTGCGGCTTGTATAATTTTCCCTAACTTCTGCTTTTTCTCAGTTTTAATTCTTTCAGAGCTGTTCATCAAGCGATTCGATAACATCAAGGCGAAGTACCAACTGTCTGTTAAAAGGTTCCTGTTTCAATTAAAAAATTAGGGAGGGAACATCTGGCGACGCGCCATTGCCCCTCATTGCTATTTATTTACGAGACGCGCTGGCGTTTGTCGAGTACTAGGCTCTCTTGCACTCACTACACGACCTTTGTGTTTTTTGCTTGCTTCTTATTCGATTCGATGGATACTCTTTCTATGTTATCAAGTGATGGAGATCGGGCTTTCAGTGGTTTGTTTTAAATTCTCTTCATAACGGTAATCGAATTCGTTCTAAAAAGTATTTTTCAGAGAATCAATGCATCAAAGAACCTGGCTCCAACGTCTCATTTGGTGATGCGAGGTATGTTTTTTAAGATCATAAGAAAATCAGAGGAGGGTTGTTGGGACTTGTTCCAAGATAAAATCTTCGTGTCACGGCCCTGTTGATTATAATTGGCAAGTACCTCAACCCCCTGTTTATTGTTTTATTCAACTTAAAATTTTGTCTAGATAAAAAACAAATTCGTAGGAGTGATCTATGAAATCATTTATGACGCCCCATACGAAAGAAGTTTATTTTTATAATGGACATTTTTTTCACAAAACAGAAGACTGAATAGGAAATGCGTCAACCAGTGACGCTTCCTTTTGTAATTGCGGGTTCTCTGTTTCTTTTTCTCTCACTCTTCCATCCGAAAAGCCATTTCACGGGCAGCATACCGACTAAGTGCTGTGCGAGATGTATGGACGTCGTTTATCTGTCCCGAATCCTACCTTCAACCAAACTAGACGTCAATCTGAACCTTATTCTGTTCATGCGGCGAGGTTTCATCAGTTTTTCAACGCGTTTTAGCATTTTTACTGATTTTAAACATCAAACTGTTTTTCTTCTGATATGTCTTTCTTGCCACTAGATGTAGACGCGAATTTAAAGCTTATTTCTGTAATTTTAAAGCGATTTAAAATTTTATGTCTCAAATTCTATTCTTCGACCACTAGCTCTAGGCGTAAACTGCTCGGGGTGAGAGGAATTCTTCTACATGAACTTTTATTTTTCACCACATAAACTTTTTGAAAGAAATATTCAGGGTTCAATTCCAACTGTCACAAACACCGCCAATGTACAAGGAATCGAAATCGGTCAGTATTGGGCCAACGGCGACGACTTCAACAGCCATTTCAACAGGCTTTTCTCCCCTCCTGAGTTCGTTCAACAAAGAGTGAGTATTTCATCCCATCAGAATGAGCGTTTCTGCAAAGATTTCTCACGAATTAAACTACTGCAAGAAACTAATATTAATGACAATATTGCACCAGATGTTAGAATAACCCACTCAGTGCATGCTGAAGTGAACTTATGCTCCTGAGACTTATCCTGTTGCATACTTTTGCTTACCGTATCACATCATATGTTTCTGCGCCCGTGAGTGGTTTTTACTGTGTGAATATGACAGTTTTACACCCTGCAGAACATTTTGAACTGAGAACAGTTCGCCCGCGCGTATTGGAACGTCATCAGACCGTAGTTCAGATTCAGACATCTGACCACTCAATGATTAGTAACTATAGCCTAGTTCGGTTCGAGGAATTCAGCAAACCTCTTTTTCATCCGTTTTGATTCGTTCTTCACACTTCTTTATATGTGTACAAGAAATGTGTGGGTTTTTGTATCGTATTCACTATAACTTAATACGAAAAAGTAGACTGAATCATCGAATCAAGAATCAATTCCTTACAAGGTGCAAGACTTTTTTTGTGGTATTCAAGTTTAAGCTTTGATCAAATCTTGACTTTGTATCTAACCAGTGCTTTGAACCTTACCTAAGCCTAAAATTTTAGGTGTCGACAAAGATAAATGAAAAAAGATTCATGACGCGATTCTTGATCCATATGATTCAGTCTACTTTTTCGTATAAAATCTCACCATATCTTGCCCAATTTCGAAAATTTTGCACACAACTTAGCAATTTCGACCTGTGTTATACGTAACGGTTTATATTCTTGTGACTTCGAATTGTACGTTAAAATAGAACTAATCGTCAAAATTCGTATTTCTATTCATTCTGGAGACTAAAACATGTTGAATCTTTAAGATTAGACGTTTTTGGAAGACTCAAGACTGTTTTTTTTATCTGACTGAAAGAACAAGAAACAGAAATCATATCAGAGGACCTTATAAGTTCAATGCGCGCAGTATGACTGTCCCAAAGTCTAGTTGCAACTTCAACCTAATTTAGTTTTACCTACTTTAAAATCTACCCGCTGATTTTACTTTAATGTATGTTGTTTATCACAGTTCTCACGATAAGAACGTAACTTGATTACTAACGTTGTACTTGAGTATTCAACCTGTTATGTTCTCTTGATTCCCTGGGGTCATAGTTCATGAAATGAAAACATTCTTGTTTCTGTTTGTTGAGAAAAGATCGATTCTATTGTCAAAGCAGTTTTTGTTTAAGACTTGTTAGAGTTATTCAGGAGTACTTTAATGACCTTATCTATGAGATTTTTGAAGATTTAGCGGTTATTATTGACAGTTTTCTCGATGATAACAACAAGCTGATGTGTAAAGTTGAAAGTTTCAACCTTCTTTTTTACTTCACTTGACGATTTATGAGTAAGATCGGCCGGGAAATTTAATTTGAATTTTTTGCTCCGACGAGAGGTTGTTTCTTCTTATACAAACACTCCAGTAATAAAAAATAAAAGAAAATACACGATGACATTTTGACATGATGCTTTAAATTCACTTCTCTCCACCCTCTATTTCACTGAACTTGAATGAGTAACCACCAAACTAGTTCAATCATTCAGTTTGTAATAATAAAAGTGATCGGTTCAAAGTTTTTTTTAACGCTGTCGCCATTCCTTTTTCGCATTGTGACCGACCGCAATCATACGTTGTTCAACCAGACACAAACATACTTATTTTCATTTTCAGCCTGAACGCTTCCCCCCTTCTGATAGCAACATGTTTAGAATTGAGGTCTTCTAGAGTTAGAAAAACGAACATATTGGAAAATGAATACATTTTGAAAAATGCTTCAGTTCTGATGTTTTATTTGAATTGCGGTCCCTATTTGAGTTTTTTATTTCCAAATCATGATTTCATAGTTTGATTTTTTTCTGGCAAGGAAGAGTTGAGAAGAATATACCCCAATTTTGTTACTAGAAAAGAAAAAATCTTTGAACTTTTTCTTATCATGGACAAAAAAACGAACCCCGCGTGTTCGCAGTTTCACGAAAACCAGACGGAAGTGTTTGTCATCACACGAGTTTCTCGATTCTACCCTCTTCAACCAGAAGTAAAAAATTTTACACAATCGTTCATTGGTTCAAGCTGTTTAAGCATCTTATCCCCATTCCTCATTCATCACTCTATACAGTAATCACGTACAGGAATGCTTACGCCACCCTACTACTCTTACGGCAACTCTTGTTCCAACCTGGAACTTGCATATGTCCAGTCGATGATTGAACAGTGAGTTTTGATATTGTCTCCAACTTGTAGAGAATTTGAATAGAGCGCGTTACATATCGTGAGATAGGTTTAAAAAAAGATGAATTAGGCGCTGTAACGTTTTGATACTTTCTGGAAGGTGACACAATACTTTATGACTGTTTACTGTAGATGTAGAGAAGTAGGTAAATAGTTAGAATCTGATTTTATACAATAAAAAATTGCGAAGATTCAAAAATGGTGAAACGTTACTGTTAACAAGGTTTCACTACGAAATTCGAGAAGGAAACGAGGGACCGTCTACTTTTAGAAAAAATGGTTCAAACAGAAATAGATGTAACCTGCTATCTTTGATGGAATTCAGAATATAGCGATTTCGCCACCTTAATTTGAGCGTAGCGAAAAATTTTTTTTGTTAGTGATCCTTTTTTTTTCAAAAATCGTCATTATGATGAGATATGACACATGAAATATTTTTACACTTGGGATATGACACATGAAATATTATATCCGGACGCCCGGTATACAATATTGGGTACCACTTTCAAGCTAAAATGACCGTAACTGAATCTAACTTTCTAGGAAAGAGTAGTTGTATAGATTATTTCCATGGTGTACTGTGCTTCAAAGAGCTCTTTATATCTATTCACTTAAAGTATCACTAGATGAAAATAACAAAAGAAGGATGTTTTGACCTCATCAACCGCTCACCCCCCTCCCCTTAGTTGGTGTGAAAAGTGACAGTAGTGATAAGATGCGATACCCTCCATGTCACTCTTACAAACTAGTCTGGTCATATCCATCGTTCACTTCATTACCTTTCAAGAAGTATTATCCTTTTTGTGTTCCTATAAGAGTAAGAAGCTCGTCTTTGCGTGAAATTGGTCTTATGAAGATGAAAAATCCTTGTGAAGACTTCGACATTTTCAAGGTTTTTTTATTGAGATTATGAGAAGTTTCAGGTCTACTCGAATTTTATCCTAACTGCCTGAACTTGGAATATATAAAAGAAAATGGCGGTGTAAAGGCCTACTTCTTCACTTTTCATCAGAATCGTTGTCGCAGAGTGCTAAGAAAGTATAGGCGAAAACCCTACGTACACTTTACCCTAACTTTACCGGCCCTTGGAATGTTTTTTGGAAGCTTGTGAAAATTGATTTGAGTAGGTCTGAATTAGCTAGCCTATTCATTTTCTGTTTTATCAGAGTACAGTTCCCCTAGTATTGCTTTGAAAAATAATCCTAATTGTGACATTTTTGTATCAGTTTTTTTCTGATATTCAGAAGTTCTTGACAAACTTTTTTTGGTCACCCATGAAACATGAACCAAGTACAACAAACAGTTGTGACTAGCAAACAATGTCCTTTCTATGGAAATTGTTCAAATTTTACTCAAACATGGTGTGAATACATATGAGTTGCCGACTTGTTTCTAAATTTGCCACTTGATGTACCTTTTGGATTTTGTACCATACACTTCGTACCTGAATCAACAAATTTGAAATTTCTTATGTTTTTTATCTCTCACAGAAACACCGAGATATGTTAACTTTTTCATTCAATGTAAGTTGATCTTCTGTCTATGAAACTATCTCAACAATTAGAATTTTTGCTCCTAACAATTAGAAATGTTTTAACATTGAGTTACACACTGTGGATCAGGGATAAGAGGTTATAACCGCTCTGCAACCGCTTTGCAAGAATCCGCGAAGCGCACTTACCTCATTATTTTATTTTCGAATTATTTTGCTAATGTTTTAACCCATTTTCCTCGTTTTCTCATCTCTATAAAAGTTTTGGATTGTTTCCAAGGTTAGTTTCACCCTAGTTCTAAATTTTACAGTGACTCTCGAAAAAGTTGAAGTTTTTCGTTTGATTCTTTCCGAAACAAGCCGAGTTTCGAAAATGGTCTATCGCGAACAAAGAAAACTAATTGATATAGAATGTGAGCGATTGAAATCGATGAGCAATATCGATGCTCTCACTCGCACACTCCGCACAGAGTGTCTGACAGTCTGCTCCACTCTGCCCTCGCATCTGACTCATAACATAATCATCATCATAAGAGTCATATCAGACCAGCAACAGAGACAGCCATTTCCAACCCCATTTCAATCGACCATTAAGACGTCCATTAAAAACGGTTTTGCGACGTCGACACTCGATTGTCTCCGTGCATACAACACCCCGTGCCCTCCACAAGCCTGAGCTGCTATTGGATTATAAGATAGCGAAACGAGTGATAAAAGTAACACTCGGCACATTTCCACACAATGACTGTGGAAAATCAGGAAGATGAGTGAGTTTTTTGTATTCAAAAACGTTGACTAATATGATTTCCGATAAGCTACTAGTGGTGCTGGGAGTCCTTGTCAAGTAAAGACCCTGAGAATTTCAACTTTTTAAAAATTATGGGGTAAATGCTGTAGAATCTGCGTTTTCTAGCACTTTTGTCTGAAGATACATAAGACTTAGGAAAAATTAGAATCAGCACTGTTAGAATTAATTTGGAAAAGTGCTGATACTTTCCAATATCGATTGGAGTACCACTTTGTAGCATGAAAATCGATTTCGGACCAGAATGTTAGGTTTAATCAGGAATGTTTCATAGAAACGATAACAATGATCAAGGGTCCTAGACATATCGATTGGTTTCCGAGACATGAGATCAATACTAACCTGTGAAAATGTTCCAGGAGAGGTTCAACCTAGAAGAAAACGGCGTTTTCATGATATTTTTCGAATCATCATATGAGGTGTATGATGCCACCATTTTGGTGTCTGTGTGACTCACCAAAGGGTGACATAGTTATAAAGTGTACTATACCTTTATCAGAATATTATCTTTACAGTCATCCTCCATTCTTGTAACAGTTCACGCTGTCGGCATTCAAAAAAGGCTAGCAATAAAATGTCGGAGAGTTCTTTCATTCTATCGTTCATTCTCGATGTCGCCGTCACTTTTTTCTGTATTCAAACAAGCTGATAAGAAGAAGAAGAAGTAGATAGCGCTCACCCTTGCCCCTAAAGATTGTATTGACTTTACCACGATTGTCAAGGAATTGGAAATTTCATTATCATTATTGCTTGTCTCTATCGCTATTTCCGTTCTGAGCATTGGTTTTTAGGTAGATTTTTCTCTTATTTTTCTTGCAAAAACATGGAAATCGATCGAATTTAAATTTGAGCTATAATGAACTGTGAACTCTACGTACCTTTTACTCAAACTTGACCGTTACCACGACTCAACATATTCATCTGAACTACCGTGAACAGAAAATATTTAGAAAGACTGAAATTAGGTTTCATGAGCTTCCAAAAAAGAAACAATGTCAAATTCCGGTAGAGTTATTGTAAAATGTACGTAATGCTGAAACTTTGCCACATCTCTATGTGATAGTGATCCTGATGAAAATTGAAGAAGTGATAGTTTAGGTCTCTACTACGATTTCTTCCAATAGTAGATTTTGATCGATTTCCTTTGTTTTGTGCATAAACGAACTTCTTAACCTCGAAAGGATGCAAAGATTGATATTTTTATGTTTTGAGCTAAAGATAAGATGGTCTTCTAATCAACTTTTCTCATTAAATTTTTCCTGAATTCTGTCTCAAAACCATTCCATTGAATTTGCTCCTATTATTTCCGATAATGTTAACATTAACGAGAAAAAAAGGTCTGATTGTCGTTCGTAATGCGTCAGTAGCAAACATTCAATCAGCATTCATCGTCTTTATGTCTTTCCCATTTCCATCTTTGACATTTGTTTCTGAGACTTTTGATCTACCATTGGGTTACTGTAGTCAAAATACCGTAGAGGTGGGTCCTTGGGTGTGGTTGATCATGTGGAGCCGAACCACCAGAACCGTTTTTGTATTGTGTAGTTTTGATCTACATAGGATTACTGTAGACGTAATGTGATGCAGGACGACCTATTGTGACCGCATGAAGGTGGTTGTTGAGCTGGTGACTGTAGATTTGACCTACCCAGGCTAACTGTAAACTCAATGACAAAGTTTTGCTTACCAACAGTGTAACCATTCATTGGACTAAACCGAACAGAACCAAAGTCTCGACAGTTCCAATAGAGTTTATTCCAAATCTCTCATAATCTGATTATTGTTGTGCGTAGTTGCACCATTCATTCCAACCGACCCTCCACCATTCTCCTCATCTGATGCCCAGACATGTACGATTGCAGCTTCCCCCAGCACCCTCATCACCATCACCATCACTGCCAGGAATGCCACGATCAGTTGACCCGGTCAACTTGAAATTACTATCATCCACTGCTGGAGGAAAAAGCGGAGATAAGAACTCACGTGTTTCGATATCCGTTGACGATATCCGAGGAATCGTCAATTCGTGGCATTCCAACGCGGCTGCGTCGCGTGCCGCATCAGAAGTCAACGCGGAAACGGTCCACGGAACGACGCCGAAAGAAAATCAGAAGAATCAGAAGAGTATCCCCTGGCCATTGCCACAATTCTACCTGAAACCTCCTTCAAATACAGAAGGTGGAAGTAGCATCTCGTTGAGAATACCATCCCCGACACCGACGTCGAATGAAGGATCCCCGGATTTTAGGTGCTTTTTGTGGTTTAGAGCACATAGTCAAAACTTTTAGTGGACTGGAAATAATCTGAAAGATACCATTCCATTACGCGTTGAATGCTGTATTCAAAGGTTCTATGACGTGATGTCTCACATCATGCCTTCAATAAAAGAATAGAGATCAACACAGGTTTATGCATACATAAGTTGACCTTTTGATATCGTGTGTGTGATGGCATGACTGTGTTGTGGTTTCTATTGCACCCTGAATGAACCCACAATCATAGATCAGAGTTCGAATGACAAGTGCAAACGTGCTCCGATGTGAAAGGGTACTTGGCATTGCGGTCATCGCAACGCGGTAGGAGACTACAGTAGAAATTGAAAATTTAAAGGCTGAATGTCCACACACCAACCACGAACCTTTCAGGCACCGAGGTGAGCTCAACATGGCCGAGAAGTACAACTACGACCTGAGCAAAGCACAACTCAAAGCGAGCAGTAGGACGTCGGCCCTTCTGGCTGGTTTTGCCATGGTGAGTTGACAAAAAGTGAACAACATCAAAAACCGATATTCTAGGTGTGCCTGGTCGAGCTGCAGTATGACAGAGCAACACCGAAACATCTACTAATCATCCTTGGAGTTGTGACGTCGTTGCTGGTAAGCTTTTGTGTATAGTATCTGTGCTAAAGGAATGCTTTACTGACGGGATTTGGAGTGATGGGCGTGTATTGACAGTTGTGTGAATGCACAGTTCTTTATAGAAATTGTAGTGTTCGTTTTGACGACATTTAGACTGATGGACGTACATTGAGCGTGAGTGGTGCGTGTATGCACTGAAATAACTATTCTTCAACATAGAAGCAGTGGGGGAATATTTTAGTGACGACAAAAAGAGTATTAAACGAATCATAAGAATGACCAATGTAGTGTACACACTGAAATTCCAATTTCAGGTATCAGTTCATCTTCTGGCTTTGATGATGTCGACATGTATCCTTCCGTACATGGAGGCAACCGGCTGTACCCAAGACTCGCCACACAAGGAGTTGAAGTGAGATTTTTGGAGAAAGAGAGGGGAGAGAAAAAAATAACTCGAAGCTCAGGGAAAACATTCGGTGTCTGTATGTTTTCTGGTATCCACATTAGTTGAGGTATATGTACGGTTTCAGTCAGTGTCTGTGTGGGTGCAAACAGTGTCCATATTGTTTTGAGCATCGAACGTTTTCCCTGAAAAACTAATCTTGTTGAAACGATTTGTTCAGATTCTACATCGACCTCTCATGGCTCTTTTCTACATGCATAGGCCTATTGCTCTTCCTCTTTGAGATTGGAGTTATATTCTACGTGAAGTTTGACGCGATCGGCTTCCCAGCTGCTGGCTACATGACGACTATTATATTGAGTGAGTTTTGATTCTTCTTTATGTTCTAGCTCACACCACATAATACCATTCTATTATAATATTTCGTGTGATCGTCATCGATTAGTCGCATTGCACGAAATTTATATTGAACTCAAATTAGCTATAGGGCGCGTTCGCACATCAATATTTTTTTTCATTCTTCTGTCTTATTTTTCTCATCTTAACAAGTGAATTTGTTCCGTCAATTGCTGTTGAAAAATTGAAAATCATGTAACTTTCCTTCATAACACGCTTTTTATCATGAATTTTGTAAAAACGTCAGATAAGTTTTGAAACTACAGTAACTCTAATTTAATCTACGGCGATGTAGGATTTACGAAGGGGCGGGGTTTGTGCTCGCTGCTTATTGGTTGCCTCCCCTCGCTGCTTGATCCGACACTTTTCTACTGCGCTTATTCGTGTTATACAACAGTAAATGAAAAAAGCTCTGATTGGTTGTGTATGAATGTAAAAAGTGTAGTCAACACGGTAAACATCTGAATTTGATGGATACAGTATTCAAACTTCTAAAAATCAATATTACAGTACCGGTGGTCGTCGTCTTCATCTTGTTCAGTTACATGATCCACAAAAGCAGAGTGTCACACTCGCTGAATCGATTCAAAGATAAGGTTAGTTGAATTCACTTCGGAGAGAGAGAGAGAGAGAGAAAAAAGAGAGAGAAGAGAGAGAAAGAGAGAGAGAGAGAGAGAAAAGAAAGGAGAAAGAGAAGAGAGAGAGGCTTATTTCTCAAATTTCAGGTCGACACCATGTCCCGACTTCTTGAAGATGGTAACAGGCAAAAGCCCAGCTTCGGAGTCCACAATGTCTGAACCGTCTTCTCATTGCGTTTTTAAAACGAATACGGGTGTATTTCAGTTTTCTCCCCACTTTCCCCTCCGACTTGTACAGTAATTTTGATTTTGTAGCTCAACCTATATCCACTAATGATGAGCTCAAAGCAATTGTAAATGATTATATTTTTGAATTAATGCGGGTAAATCATAAAATATTTTTCACTTATGTTGTTGGTGTTGGTTTATGAACTGGAATGACTTTTGAGAGAAAAGGGCTGGGATGACATCTACGCTGTTTTCAAAAAGAAATAATAAAAAGAAATAATAAAAAAGAAATAAAAATTCTGCAGAAGTTCAATTCAAAAATTCTTAATTAAGCAAGGCAATTAGTAAATCGCATCCCATCGCATCCCGCATCCCGCATCCCATTTTCAAAAACGGGATGCGATAACTTTTTTCGCATCGCATGAACACCTCGTTTTTAAGCTTAGGTTAGGTTTGGGTCAGCTTAACGTTTAACCTAAGCCTAATTACAAGGTGATTGGGCTGTTCCGAGCGAAGTTACAGACGTTTGAAAAAAACGGGATGCGACGGGATGCGATGGGATGCACATATCTAGCAAAAAGTCTAACCGATTTCAAACTCGCGGCAGTCGCATTTTTGTAAAAATGAGTACGGTAGGGTCGGACTCTCACAACGAACAGTTAGATCTTTGTGGATTTAAATTGTTATTCCTACTTTCAGTCCATTGAAATTAAAGGCGCATTACTTAATCGTTCATGTTTTTCGAAGCGAAACTGCTACGGTAACTAAGAAACCGATTTACGGAGGTCAGACTTTTTTACAGGTAGAGGAAGATATGTGGGATGCGATTTACTAATTGCCATTAAGCAAAATAAAAAGTTTACTTGCGTTTTGATCTACTTTGAGTTAGGCAAAATGTAAACCGCAGAGTGTCCGCAGAGCGCAGAGCCGCAGAGTTAATTTTTGTTTCAGGTTTCGGAAAATTTCTAATAACGCGTACGGTTCCTAAATAGGCTTAGGTAAGGTTCTAAACACAAGTACGTTCCAAAAATGGGGGTCCGATTTTTCCTAAGCCTGATATAAGAACAACTCTGCGGTCGCTCTGCGACTCTGCGCTCTGCGGTTTACATTTTGCCTTTGAGTTACTGTAGCGAGGGTCCCGCGAATTCGAATCGCAATACTTTTTTTCGTTTTTTTCTTTTCCTATCAAGATGAAATGCCTTTAACAGACGAAATATTGATATTCCAAGAACTGTCAGTATCTTCAGTCCGTTTTGTCACCAATTTACCTTCTTTCGGCTTATGAAATTGACTTCACGGCTTCCGCAAAAAATGACCGCCTCAAATTCCACAACTTCAGCTTTATGTTGAGATATTTCAGAATGAGCTCTTCCAAAGGCAATAAGAAGGTCACATTCCGAGAACCAATAAAGGTAAGTTTTTTTTCAACAAATTTCTTCCAAAATTCAGGGACAGCTCAAAAGGAAGATAAAAACGGTAGTTGAAACGAAAAAGAAGAAGGAGGAACCGAATCTTTACATGGAAGAGAATGAAAAGTTTATGAAGCTTGTAGAGGTTAGATTTCGACTCCATAATAGATAAAATTTGAAAAAAAATATTTTGTAAACTTCTTAAGGTCAGCAATGGTTGCATCGACCTAGCGGAGACCGTTTCGACAATGCAAGAAGATGCTTTCAAACACCTGGATGAACTGAAACAAGAAACTGCTACGTTCTTGAATTTTCAGTTTCATGAGTTGAATGAAAAGAAACTGCTGGATGAGTACGAGGTATGCTGAAATGGAACCAATTTCTCTTCGAATATAGGACGTTTCAGGCACGTGTAAGCTCACACCAGACCAATTCCGATAAGTTGCTGAAGTCAATTGAAGTAGAAATCGGAGCATTCAAATTGACGCGTAAGGAGGTAAACTTTGAAAACAGATTTGAACGTGTTCAAGAATCGTAACGAAAAATGTTTGAATTAGGTTAAACTTTGGAGCAATCTACAACGTTCCAAAAGGTAAGGAAATAGGTTAAAATATTAGCAAAAATGTTCGAAAATAAAATAATGAGGTTATAGCGCTCCGCGGAGGGTCTTGCAAAGCGGTCGCAGAGCGGTAATATCCACTCATTCCTTATCCGCAGTGTGTGCCCTCTTTTTGTTGTTTCACTTGGATTACTCATATATTGCCGCTATATGTAGAAGAAATTCCAGTGGGAAGAGACACAAGAAGCCAACAGAATCCTCCGAGACCTGTTGGCTGACCTGACAGACATTGACAAATCCCGTGAGTCTTACGAGAATCTAAAACCTTTCCTCCGTGTACCATGACATCTGTACCATGGAAATTCAGTATCTATTCATGTTGTTCTATTGTAGTATTTGTTGACAATGAACTGTTTTATCTTTGATGAAGTTAAATCTGATAAAAAACGTGAAATTCGCGTGCCAACATATCTAACATTTGCCTTATTTATTGAAGTTGGTAAAATTTCCATCGAAGTTTGAGTTTTCTCTGAGCCTTTGGTAAAATTTTCAGTTTTTCAAAAAAAGGCGCGTTTAATAGTGTTGACACAGTTCACACCTCACTGTCGTTAATTTTCTTATTTCTTTCCTCAAAGTGAGTAGAATTTTGAAAAACTGTATTCGGGAGTCTATTTTGTTTACTGGTTCGGAAAATTTGATTCAAATTTGAATTTTAAAAATGAAAGTTGTTCAAAAAGATTTCAAAAACTTCCTTTCGAGAGTCTAAATTCTTAAAATTTTCAGAAACTTAGAACCAAAGCTGGAATTTTCTTATGAAAGTTGCTGAAAAAGATTGAAAAATTAGAAGTTTTCTGATTTTAAAACATAAAAAGTTTTTTCGTTTAAAATTGATTTTTCGTGAAAATCGTAAAATATACCCGTAATTTTTTATTTCCCCGTAAAGAAATATTAAGGTCTTGTGTTTTTTCTCTCTGTTCACGCTAGGTCACACTAGAGTAAATAAAGAAAGACTAGTGCTCCATTTACTTCTCTCTCTCTCTCTCTACTTTTATATCAATAAATATTCAGATGTTAATATTTCTCTCACTCCTTTTCGCATTGACGTTGGCATCACCGGAATCCAGTTTGGAGTGCGGAGGTACTTTTCAAATAAAAAATTATATTTTTCAAAGTTTACCACCGATATTATTCTTATTTTCTAATGTTTCGCGGAATATACAAAAGTGTTTTTTGGAAAAATGTGAACCGCAGAGTAGGCATAGGCATATTGCCAATCATTGGCAGTCGATTGGCAATGCAATTGACTTGGATTCCGATTTTTAGGTCTTCTTGACGTTGAAGATGGTGTTATAACAAACTGCATTGCCAATAGCATTACGAATCGACTACCAATTCTATTGGAAATGGAAAAGAGGCATTGCCAATTGACTGCCAATGATTGGCAATATGCCCATGCCTACCGCAGTTTTTTTTATATAAGGCTTCGGAAAAATCGGATCCCCATTTTCGTAACCTACATTAGCTCAGAACCTTACCAGGGCATAATTAGGAACCGTACGTGTTTTTTGGAATTTTTCGAAGCTTGAAAAAAATTGACTCTGCGCTCTGCGAACACTGCTGTTTACATTTTGCTTTTTAAAAAATTCTTTTTCAAGATATTGTTAAACATTCTTCTGATTAAAAAGTGTAATCAGCAGTTCCGTGTTGAAAATTGTATTTAACCAAGTTGGATAATTTTATGAAAAACAAAGATTTTTTTAAAGATTCTTGAACAAATATGTAGACGTTCAAGAAGTTATACTGTCAATATTCAGTGAAATGATTGATAACTGCTTTAAAAATTCCAAAATTGAAACTTTTCAGCATGCAGTCTCATAATCTCCCGGTCTGAGTTCCGCATTGCGCAGATTAACCCAGACCGTCAGATTGAAGTCGGTAGCTTCCGTGTCAGTCCCGACGGAAACCAGAAGGGAATCAAAAAGGTTTGATAATGTTGAATAAACTAATTTCCATATTGAAGATTTCTTATGCACGGTCTGAAACACATCTTGTCGAGGTCCTGGAGAAGATTTGTGATGACTCGCAACATTTCAAACTCGTGGTGAGGTTTTATATAGTAAAAATTTAATTAGTCAGATGATTTACCTTTTTAGAATATCACCGCTTTTTTGAACAAGGAGTTCAAGCCATAGAAAACATTGAACGATATTTTTAGTTTTGAGTCAGTTTGAACAAGTTTTTGACCTCAAAATTAACTCTTCAATAAAGAAGTTCTGGAATAGTGAAAAATATATATTCTTATCTTTTTTCCGAAGCTTCAATTAGTGAAAAATATCAATCGATGACTTTTCTGCGTTTGATATTCATTCTTGCGCCTAAAACAGTTTTGTAGTAGTGGCAATTTGTTTCGTTTCTTGAAGAGCTAATTTTGATCTTTTCCAGCTTTAGTCTATTTTTTTCTGTAATTTAAAAAAAAATTGAGAAATATTTCTCGTTTTCTACAGTAGTTTTTGACCGGTTTCAGTTATTCCATTCGAAAATGGAGCGTTTTAGGCTCAAAGAGAGATGAAGACACATTTTATTTTGTTTTCATTGAAAAAAAAACATTTCAAGGTAAACCCAAAGACTGGAAAGAAAGTCTACGCACATAACGCATCAACGTACATCAAGGGAGATGACAGTAAGAAGTTGCAGTCGAGGCTTCATAGTGCGGTTAGTTTTTACTTTTTGTATGGTGGAATGTTATTTCTACGAAAACGTGGTTTTCTGAAGGTTCTGAATGTCCTGCACGAGTTTTTGAACATGACAGTTCTTGGAAAACGATGACTTTCGCTTTCAAGTCTTTTCAGCGCCAATTCAGTTGAAATTTTCTAATTCGTATTATCCGCACGTTGCGACGCGGCGAAGCTGTTCACCTTGAATTTTCAAACGATATGACCGTTCCCCTCTAGCTCGTACAAAAAGTTCGATAAGAATAACTAGTTTTAACATGATAATACATCAAGCATGCTTGAATTCTGACTAAACCAAGGCAACGTGGCCGATAACGAGCACGAGGGGGGGGGGGGGGTGACTGTCCCAGGTCGGACACTCATTTGCTGGGAATGTGGACGTATATTATAGGAAAAAGGTACTTCGCTGTAGTACTTTGCTGAAGGATTAAGACGAAAAATGATATTCAGTGCAATGACTTGATCGACTCCAGCGAAGAAGATATTCTCAACTTCTTGAAGTCGGAACACGAAGACGCTGTGAGAGAGTTCTGTCATGATCAAATAGGTGAGATTTTTTGGTCTTTGTAAATCTAAAATTGAGCACTTTACTCAATTTATAACGAAAAGGAGGACTGTCATCACCTATCATGAATCTTTTTTCATTTGTCGTTACCTCAAATAACGCACACCTAGGCAAAGAATAGGACAATAAAGCCGCTCCGCAACCGCTTTGCGAGCCTCCGCTTTCATTTTGGAAAGTGTTTGTACTTTATTAAATGTTTTACTTGACATAATGAACGTTGCAGACTGTTCCCAACGATAGTTTCACCTACTTCGAACATTTTCCCGTTACGATGTTTGAATCTGGGATGAAAAAAAGGGGAAAAGTAAATTTTTTGAACTACAGTAACTGAAATTTGATCTGCTCTATCGATTTGCTTCGCTTACACTTTTCAACTGCGTTTGCCGCGGTGTGTTACGGTCTTAAAATGTCACGTTTTGAGTATTGATTTTTCATCGTCTACAGAAAAATATTTAACTGCGAATAGTTCTAGTTTTTTCTTCACTATTTTTTTCAATTCAACCAACATTGTTGGACTTTTACTGAAAGATTCTGAAATTAGCCTCATTTTCAAAGTTTGTCAGTCGAAAAAACATCAGTGTCACATAAAAAGCACGTGCGCACCACAAATCTCCTATATTCCCGTATTTTTTCAAATTAGTAAAAAAAAATATTTTTCGTAAAGCTGAAGCTTGAACTAACATGAACACCACACACTGCACACCGCGCTAAGCGCAGTAGAAAAGTGTCGGATCAAGCAGCGAGGGGAGGCTACCAATAAGCAGCGAGCACAAACCCCGCCCCTTCGTAAATCCTGCATCGCCGTAGATCAAATTACAGTTACTGTAGTTTAAAATATTTTACTTTTCCTACTTTTTTTCATCCCAGATTCACAAATCTCAACGGAAAAATGTTTGAAGTAGGAAAAACTATCGCTGGGAACAGTCTGCAACGTTCATTATGTCAAGTGAAACATTTATCAAAGTGAAAACATTTCCAAAAATGAGAGCGGATGTCGGCAAAGCGGTTGCGAAGCGGTTATATTGTCTTATGCCTGTGCCTAGGTGTGCACCATGTGCTCGCCAAAAATCTTTTAGAAGAAAAAGTTTCAGACGTGTGCACGTTGGTCGATGTGAGCCCACTCCCGCCAGATGAGCCTCCGGCAAGAGAAAGTGAAAACCCAGAAGACGTTGAAAGAGAAGAGTTGTAGTTCACTGTGATGCTCCCCGTCATTCATTCGTTCATATCACGTGGTTTATGTGCCTTTTTTGTATGTTTTGTTTGTTTTACGAAATGGTTGCGGTTCTATGTGCAATTTTATATGAATTTTAGTCATTTTCTGTTTTTTCTGTAATGTTTACATGATATTCCGGGGACTCACCAAGTTTCGAATAGAAGTAGTTTAATTTTCAGTCTGAGCGCATTTTTCCAATTTTAGCACTACAAAATTTTAAACGTCATTTCAGTGAAAATTGAATATTTTAGCTTCAGCTTCAAAATCATAGAAAATTGTTCTTCGTAAACGATGTTCTTCACCAACCGGGGTTCGAGGGATGATTTTCTCTCTCTCTCCCCCTTTTTTGGAGTGTGTATCTTTTGTTGAATATTATTGTAGTGTCCAAAGTTTTTGCTACAACAATCTTTGTGCAAGATAATTTTAAGAACTTTATCTGTTATAGTGAAAAAGCGAAAGAATGTGAATTAGATTGTCTTAGTTTTAGAAGATTATACATCAGCCAGATGAGGAGAGAGAGAGAAGGAGAGAGAGAGAGAGAGAAAGTGAGAGAGAGAGAGAGAGAGAGAGAGAGAGAGAGAGAGAGAGAGAGAGAGAAGGGGAGAGAGAGAGAGAAGAGAGAGAGAGAGAGAGAGAGAGAGAGAGAGAGAGAGAGTGAGAGTGAGAGAGAGAGAGAAAGAGAGAGAGAGAGAGAGAGAGAGAAAAAGAGAGAGAGAGATCATTCATCGAACCATGGTTGGTGAAGATCATTATTCCAACAGACAGAAGATTTTGAGAATCAAAGCTAATGACGTCGATGAATCAGTCTGGAAATCATCCTAAATTGTTTACAGATTTCAATTTGATTTTTGGTAACAGAAGCAGACTTCCGGAAAAGTTGTCACTTGGGAGTTGATCACATTGTTTTCAGACAACTTTTGGTTGTGTGAGCATCAAAAGATGATTCAATCTGAATCACCGGCAGCGTTGTTGGGTGATAAAACTCGTGTTTGGGAGTGACGTTTTTGAGGGGCTCTCCTGTATAAAACAGTTTTGATCAGCATATTCCGTATTTGAGTTTCATTCCGATTTTATTACTTGATAGCAATAGGTCCCCTATTCCAAAAGTGATAAAATAGAATACTTTACTATTTAGTACGTGACATTGCATACTGTACATAGATGGGTACTGTACTTTTTGGTAGGTGACATTGTATAATGTAGAACTGTGTCAGTGACATTGCATACTGTGAAAGAGTACTGTAGCATGCAGTAGATGGCAGTGTGTACTGTGAATGTATACTGTAGATCTTGGGGCAATAAAGTTGAGACTGTATTTTTTGATCCAACTGTAGTCATTGGAGTCGGTTGTTGGAATGGTATACTGTAGCGGTGTACTGTAGGTTTCATTATTCAGCCATAGTACTGCAAAAAGTATGTGTCCGAGCTAAAAGTAGACCAAAACTCCATACTTTTCACCACGCATATGTAGTGTAGCCAGTGTCTGCTCGACTGAACTACAAACTTCCCGTATACTGTAATTGTGATCTACAAAACATAGATCACGAAGAGCACAAGTCTTTCGTATGCTAACTTCAGTTTTTGAACCGTGTGACATAAGAGAGAAGGTTGGTGCCTATACGACCTGTCAATTTCAGAATGAATACTGTATTTCTTAACTGCAAATAAGTCAGGTTACTGTAGCTCTCTGTTCCCTGTGTACACTTCTAGTTCCGAACTGTATAGTGTATTTTTGAACTGCAACAATCTGGAGTACTGTAGGTAGCCTACTGTACTCTGATTTTGTCGACTACAGAAGTTGAAAGTTGTACTGTGTTTCTGAACAGCATCAGTATTACTGTAGGTACCAAATGTATTTGATATGTGAAGTCCAGATAACTGTAGCAGAGCAATGTCTTCCTTGTGCTAATTTTAGCCTCTAGACCGTGATGACAGTTTTGTAGGTAGCATACTGTACTCTGATTGTGTTGACTCAAAAGTTGTACTGTTTTTCTGAACAACGTCAGTGTTACTGTAGGTACTGAATTATTTGATATGTGAAGTCCAGATAACTGTAGCAGAGCAATGTCTTCCTTGTGCTAATTTTAGCCTCTAGACCGTCGTGACGTCACATCACAGTGCACTGTTCATCTTCCCGACTTTTAAAGATAGTATTGGACAGCTCTTTGAGGAAGAGATAGCTTATCACAGAGACGTTTAATTGGGTAACGAGTATAAAATAGAACTAGTCCGGCAACACACGAGATAACGTCCTTTTTTAAACGTATGGTAATCTTTTTGGTCGGTTCAACGGCACGCGACCGAACATTCAACATTAACCCTTTGTTTCCACCTCGTGGGCTGGAATCAGAAGAGCATTTTTGCTCTGTG
Organism: Caenorhabditis parvicauda; assembly: GCA_963978915.1. NCBI lineage: Eukaryota > Metazoa > Nematoda > Chromadorea > Rhabditida > Rhabditidae > Caenorhabditis > Caenorhabditis parvicauda. Next base: position 14,393,643 of record OZ022252.1, read on the forward strand.
AGCCGCTCCGTTAGCCTTTTGCTTAGGAAATCAGACCAGCAGGGATGCGCCTCGGTTTTGTGATTTTTGCTTTTTCTCAGAAAATGCAAAATGTCAAATTCCGACGTTCTTTTAAACATGAAGAATCCTATCTTTCACAAACTAAAAAAGCCAACAAAGACGGTGCTCGATCATTTTTTCTACCAACTTGAACATTGAGCTTCTATACCAACACGTTGATGAGTAATTTTCTAACAGGAAAAAAACCCAACTTTCACGAATCAAAAGCGAAACATCACACTGCAATTACATGTTTCAACCTTGTGATTTAGCCATTCAAAATTGATGATTTAGGGTTGCATCCGTTTTTCAGATTACTTGTACTGCTTCTTTTCATGAAGAGTTGGTCAATGAGTTGTTTTTTTTTGGTCGACCGAATTTCTAGTATAAAGTTTTGCATAAAAGAATTCTGAACGCTGACATGATACTTCAGTCTCAGATAAAGTTCCACATCTCTCTCTCTCTCTCTCTCTCTCTCTCTCTCTCTCTCTCTCTCTCTCTATCTCTCTCTCGCCTGTCTCTCCGTCTGCACGTTTCAACGTGGTAACACGAGAGCATCAATTTCCCTCCTTGTCTTATCTCCTTAACAGAAATTCTTGTCAGGAGCTTTAAAGGGACACTACTCGCGTGGCCAGTCCTTATCTTTCTTGAGCTATGGTACAAGTTGCTGTTGTGAGTTTTTCGTGTTTTGCCGAATCTTGAAATTTCTGTCTCTCGTGTAATGGATAAGACGTTTGACTTCGGACCAGATGACTCGGGGTCAATCCCAGCCGCGGAATTTTTTTTTGCTTTTTTGTGTGAAATTTGAGCATCCTGTGAAGAATGGTCCAAGGATAGAACCGCACACCATTCGCAGAAAGAACCATGAACCTTTTGCATAGACTATTGTTTTCGATAGTACAATCTTTGTTCGAAAAAGAGATAAAACAAAACCGGATTAGGTCGGCTACCCAAATCTCGGATTAAAATATGTTTTCAGGCAAAACTTGGGTCGAGCGATCAATCTCGGCCCGTGGACGATCCAAAATTGGGATGGTTCGTGTATATTCTGTGCTCGGCAGCGGTCATAGGTCAGTTTTCCCCCACGCTCCTCCTTCTCGCGGGAATTCAAATTTGACAATAAGATCAAATTTAAGACCAACCCATATCAACATGATAGTCACGAACGCATATGGCTGGTTTATGTAAATAAATTTCGAACAAAGTTCGGAGTTCAAAACAGGCACGATTAGAGTTAATCCGTGTAGAAAGCGAAAGTCATAAAAATAGCACATTTGTAAGTATTGTGGACGAGTTGCAGAAAGAGTGTGCCAGCTTTGCCACAGTTTGTTTCCAATTAGAAAATAAGATGAAAACTCGGGTCAATGTGCAGACTATAAGTAGTTTAGATAACGAATGAGTTCGAAATTTTGCTGAAAACCATAAATCACTAACATGAACCGTGAACCATTTGCACAAAAGAACCACGCGCCGTTTGCGGATAAAGTTGACCCACGGAGTGATACTGATCATCATAGCTACGCAAAATAGACCATGCACCCATTGCAGACAAAATTTGTGCGCCACTTGCAGAAAGAACTGCAAAATATTAGGTTGTCGATTAAGTATCCGAATTTTTTGTGAAAAAATTCATTTATCATTATCTTAACACTGCACTTTGCTGATATTATATACATTGACCATAAGCATCTATGACTTGTTACCAAAGTTGGTGTAGCTTCTCAATGCCATGGCAATACCAGGTCTCACCGTATGACTGGAAGAAGTTACGAAGTGCGGATTTGACCTCGGCTACATTAGCGTAATTATTTCCATCTATATATCGTTGGAGGCCAAGGACCATATAGAAATAATATAGGATTAGATCAAAACTATAGGGTGGGTGGGGTAGGACGGTCCAACCGTAACCGAGTAGCTCAGTCTTTGTGAATTTACTAACAGGGGATCGAGCGCTGTCGTGTTGAAGATAGATTTTTTCATCGGCTTCGCGAGTAGAAATGAGATGAGCTTTGAGCGCTCGTAGCTGACGAACATAGAGTTCATTGTTCATAATAGTACCAGCCTTTAAGATCTCCCAACTTTCTAGACCACGAACAGACCACCAGACGGAGAGCATCACTTTTTTGCCATAAAAATCAGCTTTGGAAGCGTCTGGAGCAGGGGAATCGTCATTTACACAAGCGGCCTTCCGTACAATATTAGGGTAGACTATCCACTTCTCATTGTTAATAATGATAAGATCGAGTAATTGAAGACGGCGTTGAGAGGCAAGCACATACATCGACATGTCGACCCTCCAAATTCGATCAAAATCGGTGATACCATGGATTACCCAACTTTCGAGCATCTTTTTCTTGTTGATGAACCTGAGATTTTTTGCAATAGTGGAATGGTTGAAGCCAACTGTTTACTCCAATTTACGAGTACTCACATTTGGATCAGCCTCCACGGCTTCAAGTAGCTTGTCCGTATCCATCTCAGACCGACGACCTGACCTTGGGACATCTTCGAGGTTGTAACTCTTTTCATTCCATTAAATGTACCATCTGTTGACTGTATTTGCAGATGATACGTTCTCGTTGTAAGTTTGGTTAGGACTATCCCTGGCTCCCCTTTGGTTGGAGCCAGACAGGTAAGGAAATAGCAAAAAATGACGGTCGTGAAAATTCCCGCGGAAAAAATGGGCTACCATAACTTATCAATGAAACTAAGTGAAGACTCACTCATACTAGTAGCAAGAGGAAGACTTAACAATAACAATTCACTGGGGGAGGGGGACGGTTGTTGTCCAGGAAAGCCAGGACGTGTACTCAAAAACACCCCAAAAAATTCGGGGACTTAATCGACAACCTAATATGTGCACAGGAAAAGTTTACGAGTGTTTCAAATTGACAGAGTAGAATGATGTGTTTCAGTTTTTTTTCCATGATACCCTGCACCAGTTGCAAACAGGACCGTGCACCAGTTGCAAACAGGACCGTGCACCAGTTGCATATTAATTAGTGACCACTGTTTATAGTTTTTCAAGTTCACGGGATTGAATAGGATATTTCCGACTTCTTCAAGATACCATGCACCACTTGCATCTTGGGCCATGCTCCCGTTGCATATTCATTAGTGACCACTGTTTATAGTGTTCCAAGTTCACGGGCTTGAATAGGGTAATTCCGACTTCTTCAAGATACCATGCACCACTTGCATCTTGGGCCATGCACCCGTTGCATATCCATTGGTGACCACTGTTTGTAGTGTTCCAAGTTCACGGGGTATAGGATAATTCCGACTTCTTTAAGATACCATGCACCAGTTGCAAACAGGACCGTGCACCAGTTGCATATTAATTAGTGACCACTGTTTATAGTTTTTCAAGTTCACGGGATTGAATAGGATATTTCCGACTTCTTCAAGATACCATGCACCACTTGCAAACAGGACCGTGCACCAGTTGCATATCCATTGGTGACGACTGTTTATAGTTTTTCAAGTTCACGGGGTTGAATAGGATAGTTCCGACTTCTTCAAGATACCCTTCACCACTTGCATCTTGGACCATGCACCCGTTGCATATTTCCGATTGTTACATAGTGTTCCGAGCTCATGGCCACGTGATCACCCTGTTCTTTCGTCATGCCGCATGGCGCCGTCAAGTTATCAGAGAGAAGCTTATCGTCGAAATGGTCTTTTTGATTTTCTGCTTGGTCATAAAGTATACCGAACGGGAACAACACGCATGCACGACTGTGATTATTGGTCTTGGGGTCGCTAGAACTGCAAATGAGCTGGCCAGTCTGCGGAAAAGGGGCGGAGTCTACCAATAAGCATGACAGCAACCTTAAAACAAACGAAAAAGAGATGAAAAACATCGATGTTTTGAAAACTGCGAAACTTTGACCAATCAGCGCAAACTCCTTTTACGTACTGTTTTTGAAAGAAAAATCGACTGAAAAATGAATAAACTGAACTACAAGTTTCCAACCAATTAAAGCCAGGGGGCGGAGCCTCTCGTTGAGTACTACAGTTCAATCACTCTAATTTTGTACTCTTTCCAAAAAAACTCCTGGAAAAAACTTAACTGCAAGCCTCCGACCAATCAGAGCAAAGGGGCGGAGCCTAATTTCAAATTTCAGGCGGATTTCTCTTCGGATATGACACCGGAATCGTCTCCGCTGCAATGCTTTATGCTCCGGATTCCAGCAGTTTGAAACCCATGAGCTCCATGTGGCAAGAAGTTGTAGTTAGTGTGACGCCTGGTAGGTTTTTGCAGTTCAGAGTTACAGTAACCGGGAAAGTGCAGTATTTTTCATTTGAAAAAAACTGTAGGTCAAATTTTGATCTATCTTCTTAAATTGATTTGTTGAAAGTAAAAATTACAGTAACCGGAATTGAATGTATAAAAAGTGTAGATCACAATTTGCAGTTCAAAGTTACAGTAACCGAGGTATGTAGTCGTAATGATTTTTCGTTACTGAACTCATAAAAAACTTGGGTCATTTCTTCAGCGACATAGAAAAAGCTAAAATCACCAGCGAAATCAATCTCAAAATCGAAAAACCTGCAGGAGTCGCGGCAATCGGATCAATTCTTTCCGGATCCGGTTCTGATCGATTTGGTCGGCGGAAAGTCATTCTGGTAGCTTCGTTCATCTTTGCGGTATTAAAATTCGCATCTGTTTTATTGATTTTCGACTTTCCAGGTTGGTGCAGTCATCTGTGCTATCGCCTTCAACAAGATTGTACTTTTGATCGGAAGAATTTTGCTTGGATTTGCGATCGGTATGATTTCTTTATAGTTTTTGTACGTTAAAATAATCAGGAATTGAAAATTGGTTTGACCTAGTATACTATAGCAGTTAATTTGGAGAAGACACTCACTTCCTACCAGATCTGACTCAACGTCTTAATTCTTGATTTGATCTTTTTCAATTTTTGTAGGTCAGACTTACTTTTTTTTAAAGAACTAACTCAATTTTTCTAGATGTAGCTCAACATGTTCCTAGATTCCACTGAGCTTTTCTAGATTCTACTTAATTTTTCCTTGATCTAACTCAACATTTTCTAGATCTAATTCAACTTTTCTAGATGTAGCTCAACATTTTCCTAGATCCGACTTAGCTTTTCTAGATTCTACTCAATTTTTATAAAGCTAACTCAACATTTTCTAGATCTAATTCAACTTTTCTAGATGTAGCTCAACATTTTCCTAGATTCCACTGAGCTTTTCTTTATTCTACTTAATTTTTCTGGAACTAAGTCAACGTTTTCTAGATCTAATTCAACTTTTCTAGATGTAGCTCAACATTTTCCTAGATCTAACTCAGCTTTTCTAGATTCTACTTAATTTTTTATAAAGCTAACTCAACATTTTCTAGATCTAATTCAACTTTTCTAGATGTAGTTCAACATTTTCTCAGATTCCACTGAGCTTTTCTTTATTCTACTTAATTTTTTCTAGAACTAACTCAATATTTTCTAGATCTAATTCAACATTCCTAGATGTAGCTCAACATTTTCTTAGATCCTACCTAATTTTTCTAGATCTAACTCAACATTTTCTAGATCTAACCCAACTTTCACTAGACTATCCATTACAGGTTTCTCATCGATGGTCGTGCCGGTCTACGTCAGTGAGTCTTCTCCATCCAACATCCGTGGTTCCCTTGTGACTGGGTTCCAAATGATGGTCACAATCGGTCTCGTCGCAGCCAACATCATCGGAGGAGCTTTCAGTTATATTGATCCGATCAACGTTGGATGGAGGTGAGCGATTCGAAGCCCATCTGGAGCGCACATATCTTCCTCTACCTGTAAAGAAGTCTACCCTCCGTAAATCGGTTTCTTAGTTACCGTAGCAGTTTCGCTTCGAAAAACATGAACGATTAAGTAATGCGCCTTTAATTTCAATGGACTGAAAGTAGGTATAATAATTTAAATCCACAAAGATCTAACTGTTCGTTGTGAGAGTCCCGACCCTACCGTACTCATTTTACAAAAACGCGACTGGCGCGCGTTTGAAATCGGTCATACTTTTTGCTAGATATGTGGAGCGGTTATGAACTTCTCATCTTCATAATTCCAGATTAATGTTCGGATTCGCAGCAATCCCGGCAATCTTCCAATTTGTCTGCTTCATCTTCTTGCCTGAGAGCCCAAGATGGCTCTATGAGCACGGTCAGACAGAGGAAGCAAAAGAGGTGAGCAAAAAGACATTAGCAGCGAGTGGTTTCGATCCACCGACCTCTGGGTTATGGGCCCAGCACGCTTCCACTGCGCCACGCTGCTGACGTTTTTTTTGACACGAAATTGTCCCCTTTCTTGCAGGTGTTGAACAGGATCTACTGCGGTGACGAGGAATGGATCCAATATGAAATCGCTGAGATACAGTACTCTTACGAGGAGGAGTTGGAGGCTAAGGCTGAGAATGGTAACCTAAGGTCTCTAAGGGTTTAAGGTCATTTTTAAGGTGACACTCCTGTTTTCCTGAGAATTCTGAAGACTCCACACGTGTTGAAGGCAATGTTGGTTGGAAGTGCTCTTCAGATGTTCCAACAGTTGTCCGGAATCAATACTGTTATGTACTACACCGGTAACATCATAAGATCGGCTGGAATTAAGGATAATCACACTACTATTTGGATTTCGGTCGGAACGTCTGGTGAGTGGGTAGCTCCGCCTCTTTGCGTGCCATTATATCCGCATGACTCCGCCCACATTGCAAGCTGGGACAGGCTTTTCGGACATGGAGATTCCTTCCTCGTTTTCTGTGGAGATGAACCAAGTCAACTGAGGCCACGCCCACTTTGCAAACTGTGGCAGGGTCTTCTGAAATGAAGACTCCTTCCTCGTTTTCTGTGAAGTTATACCAAAGTAACCTAGGCCCTGCAAACTAGGGCAGGGTGATATAACTGAACTTCTCGTAGCCTTGGGAAGAATGTGCACACACTTGAATCGTTTGGCAAAGCAGGGTTTAGAAAAACACGAGTTAAACCGACGGAGAAAATGACTTTGCACTCCCGGGTAGAATTTTCATAGACTCCGCCCACTTTGCAAAGCGAGGCAGAAAAATGTTGGATCCGCTCGAAAATGTTCTGATTTCAGCCATCAACTTCATTGGAACCTTCATTCCGATGTTCTTGATCGAACGTTTGGGTCGACGTGTGCTTGTTCTGTCTTCTGTAGCTGGTGTCATTGTATCACTGGCTGCTATGGGTGTTTCATTCCTTCTGATCAACCAGGTAAGAGAGAGAGAGAGAGAGAGAGAGAAAGAGAAAGAGAAAGAGAGAGAGAGAGAGAGAGAGAGCAGACAGTAAGAGCATTCCTTCCAGGACGCCGCTCTATCGTTCAACTCAACACTGTACTCGCCCGCTACCAACTTCAACGACTCCTTCCAATACGCAGCTCACTGCAGAAGTTTCTCGTGAGTTCCTAATGCGATGCGGTCGCGACGCGGTTATTTCCAGCAACTGCGATGGATGTGTGACCGATGACAACTGCGGTTTCTGCGAGGACAAGACTTTGAGACAAGGTATACTTCTTCCTTTTGGGGTAGTGTAATGGATAGTGCTTTTGCTCACCACCACACATTAGGCATGGGAAAATCGCCGGCGATTGGCTGGCGATGGCTATCAAGCGTAGCCAGTCACAGCCAAAATTTTGGCTATGAGTGGCTACGCTTGATAGCCGTCGCCACACCATAGCCAAAAGCATCGCCGGCTACGAGTGGCGATGAAATGGCGACGGTAATGGTAATTTCCTTGACTGATACAATTTTAATGTTTTTGATTACTATCATTGGTGATATTGTTGTCACCTGGACATAATTTTTAAAATGATACATTGTAGACTCTGATACCCGATTCCGACAACGTCGTCGGTGACATCGTTGACGACGTCATCGAAAAACAACTTTTTTTTGAAAATTGAAAACTTTTTTCTGATTTCAATTTAGAATCAGACAGTCGATTCTGACGTCGTCGTAGACGACATCGTTGGTGACATCGTCAACGACATCATCGAAAAAAACAATTTTTTTTGAAAATTGAAAACTTTTTTTCTGAATTAGACAACGTCGTCAAAAAATTTTTTTTTCAAAAAAGTCAAATGTTTTCAGGATTCATTATAGAATCTGATACCTGATTCCGACGACGTCGTCGGTGACATCGTCGATGACATCGTCGACAACGTCGTCGAAAAAAAAATTTTTTTTTCAAAAAAGTCAAATGTTTTCAGGATTCATTATAGAATCTGATACCTGATTCCGACGACGTCGTCGGTGACATCGTCGATGACATCGTCGACAACGTCGTCGAAAAAAAAATTTTTTTTTCAAAAAAGTCAAATGTTTTCAGGATTCATTATAGAATCTGATACCTGATTCCGACGACGTCGTCGGTGACATCGTCGATGACATCGTCGACAACATCGTCGACAACGTCGTCGAAAAATTTTTTTTTTCAAAATCGAAAACTTTTTTCTTAATTAATTTTAGAATCTGACATTCGATTCTGACGTCGTCGCCAACGACATCGTTGGTGACATCGTCGACGACGTCGTCGAAAACAACATTTTTTTTTGAAAACTGAAAACTTTTTTCTGATTTCAATTTAGAATCTAACACTCGGTTCTGACGTCGTCGCCAACGACATCGTTGTTGACATCGTCGACGACGTCGTCGGAAAATTTTTTTTTTCAAAATTGAAAACTTTTTTCTTAATTAATTTTAGAATCTGACATTCGATTCTGACGTCGTCGTCGACAACATCAAAAGTGACATCGTCGACGACGTCGTCAAAAAAAATTTTTTTTTTGAAAATTGGAATTTTTTTTCTGAATTAGACAACGTCGTCAAAAAACTTTTTTTTCAAAAAAGTCAAATGTTGTCAAGATTCATTTAAGAATCTGATACCTGATTCCGACGATGTCGTCGACAACGTCGACGGAAAACTTTTTTTCAAAAGAGTTCAATGTTGTCAGGATTCATTATAGATGACATCATCGACGATGTCACCGACGACGTCGTCAGAATCGAATGTCAGATTCTAAAATCAATTCAGAAAAAAGTTTACAATTTTCAAAAAAATAAATTTTTCCGACGACGTCGTCGACGATGTCAACAACGATGTCGTTGGCGACGACGTCAGAATCGAGTGTCAGATTCTAAATTGAAATCAGAAAAAAGTTTTCAGTTTTCAAAAAAAAATTTTTTTCGACGACGTCGTCGACGATGTCACCTCTGATGTCGTTGGCGACGAAGTCAGAATCGAATGTCAGATTCTAAAATTAATTAAGAAAAAAGTTTTCAATTTAAAAAAAAAAATTTTTTTTCGACGACGTTGTCGACGATGTCATCGACGATGTCACCGACGACGTCGTCGGAATCAGGTATCAGATTCTATAATGAATCCTGAAAACATTTGACTTTTTTGAAAAAAAATTTTTTGACGACGTTGTCTAATTCAGAAAAAAAGTTTTCAATTTTCAAAAAAAATTGTTTTTTTCGATGATGTCGTTGACGATGTCACCAACGATGTCGTCTACGACGACGTCAGAATCGAATGTCTGATTCTAAATTGAAATCAGAAAAAAGTTTTCAATTTCAAAAAAAAGTTGTTTTCCGATGACGTCGTCAACGATGTCACCGACGACGTCGTCGGAATCGGGTATCAGATTCTACAATGTATCATTTTAAAAATTATGTCCAGGTGACAACAATATCACCAATGATAGTAATCAAAAACATTAAAATTGTATCAGTCAAGGAAATTACCATTACCGTCGCCATTTCATCGCCACTCGTAGCCGGCGATGCTTTTGGCTATGGTGTGGCGACGGCTATCAAGCGTAGCCACTCATAGCCAAAATTTTGGCTGTGCTGGCTTTATAGCCATCGCCACTCCATCGCCGGCGTGGCGAAATTCCCATGTCTACCACACATGGCAAGAGTTCAATCCCCGCCCGCAGCATTTTATTACCCGAACAAAACAATTCAGGTTTCTGCTTGCCATTCAACACCGATAACACAGCTTTGTACTCGAGCACCGGACTGTGCACGGCCGGATTTTCTACTAACCGTGAGTGGAACTTGATGGGGAAAAAATCGATAAATCGATTTTCAGGAACTATCGAGTGGGAGGACAACTACTGTCACACCAAGTATACGGTACTTCCGATCATTATCATGGTTTTCTATCTTCTAGCTTTCTCCGCAGGTTAGTGGGAGGAAGAGAGAGGGGGGAGAGAGAGAGAGAGAGAGAGAGAGAGAGAGAGAGAGAGAGAGAGAGAGAGAGAGAGAGAGAGAGAGAGAAAGAGAGAGAGAGAGAGAAAGAGAGAGAGAGAGAGAGAGAGAGAGAGAGAGAGAGAGAGAGAAGGGGGAGAGAGAGGGAGAGAGAGAGAGAAATGTTCAGGTTTCGCTCCTATCCCATGGGTTTTGAACTCTGAGTTCTATCCACTTTGGGCTCGCAGTACCTGTGCTTCAATTTCTACGGCAAGTAACTGGGTTTTCAACCTATTGATTTCCTTGACCTTCCTCTCTTTGACCCAAGCGTTGACCAAATACGGTAAGACTCGTGTCAAGGAACAACGTTAACCTCTTTATGAACAGGGACCTTCTTCTTATACGCCGTCTTCACGATCATTGCTGGTATCTTCATCTACTTCTTCGTTCCGGAAACAAAGGGATACAGCATCGATGAGGTACGAAGGTCGCTCCGCCCTATTTGCGAATCGCGGCAGGGTTTCTATAGCTCCGCTAAAAACATAATAGTCTATTTCTTCACACCCTGGGGCAGGCTGTTCACAGACTCTGCTCAATTTGCGAATCACGGCAGGGTTTCTATGGCTCCGCATATTTCACAACTGTTCTCAATTTTGGAAAGGCTAGGCACAAACTCCACCCACTCTGCAAACCTGGGCAGGGTTCTATATGGGTCCTCCCATTTTTCGAGTTTTCCTACTCTCAGGTTTCTATGACTCCTCATACTTCGCAATTGTTCATTCTCGAGCAGGCTAGGCTCCGCCCACTTTGCAATCCAAGGCACGATTATCGGATATTCAACTTGCAACTTTTCAGATTGAAATGCTTTTCATGACCAAGAAGAAACGACAACAACTGAAAATGAATATCGCCGAACGCCACCGCGCTGAAACGGAAAGGTCCAAAGAACTTCGCTTTTAAATGCATAATAAGATCTCACCAAACTTTGAATTACGTTTCTATTAATCAATAAAGCTATTTGTACAGAAGAGTAAATGTTAGTCCTAGCCTCTGGTTACTGTATCGAAGAGGGAATAAAAACGTGGAGACGTGAAACTTTATTTCGAGGCGGGAATTCAAAATTCTATGTAAATGTAAAAAATATGATACTCAGGCAACGATTCGGGATTCGTATAATCAGGAAATTCTTTGTCTAACATAAGGTACTAACTTTTTGCTGTTTCAGTGCTCCCTGTGAGACCCAGCGCACGAAGTATTTATCCACGGTAGTTTTCTTTCTAACAACTCGAGGTTACAACTTTCCCTAGAAAAAGAGGTGATCTGTCCGTGTTCCTTCATTAATCGACTCGAACCATCTTCATCTTGAAATTTATTGAAAACTGGAAAAAATTCTTCGTTGGGGCGGTCATTAAGTAACGTTACATTTAACAGAAGAATGGTGAAATTGAGCAGTCCGATTTCTAGATGAAAAAATCGAAAATGATCAGCCGAATCCAAAATTCATTCGCATTGACCGTTTTCAATTCTCTTTCTAGACAACGCGTTTGGATAACGGGCAAATAAAGTATCATTTACACGTTTAAGGTGGCGACCGGGTGCTGAACAACAAATGAAGTTGGGTATTTCACCGGCAGTACGAAAAAAAAACGGAAAATGGAAAAAAATCTTTTGATATTATGTACAAGAAAAGAGGTTCATAGTTAAAGCCATACTACTTAGCTAGGACTGGTACGGAGATTCGCCAAAATTGAGAGGTCTCACTGGTCTCCCATGTTTTCTGCTACGTCGACCTGGTTTTCGAGGTAACGCCCGGAAACCGTGTGAAAATCAGGGTTTGTATGTATAGGGTAACCGAAATGACTTACTCCATAACTAAAACGTTGGATATTTGTCGACATTTTATCGGTGATTTGCAAAAATCCGACACTTTGTCTACTATTTGGGCCAAATTGCATGCGAGGGGCCTGTCATCGACGTTTTCAACGCATTTTCCCGACGCAACGCGAGTCGTTCTGGAATACCTCCGCATCTTTCTCTCTGTCTCTTACTCTCTCATCGAAACGACACGCCAGCTGACACTCGTTTTTCTTTTTTTTTTCATTCTGTCATCGTTCTCTCTACTTGTTTGGGTCTTTGATTTCATTTGTTTTAGTCTGTATAATCAAGAAAATAATTTTTTGAAGTGAATTGTTTCATTTAGATTTAGTAAAATCCTTAGAATCTTCGTTTTTTTAAACAAAGAATTTAGGCCAAGTTTGAGAGTTTATATTTCAGAATTTTTGATTTGTTAAACACGTCTATTTCACTATTTTGTTGCTCATGTCAAAATATCAAAATGAACATAGAGTTGTAGCATCCCCCACCTTTGTTCCGACTTCTTACAGTTGTAATTTTCAGAAACGTCGCAGACCTGCTCTGGAAAGCGTTCAAAGCTGACTAGTTGTATCACTTAGACTCTATTTTGTGTTTGCATATATCGACCCACTTTCCCATATGCAACAACAGTTTTTTAGACTCCGATCGACATCGATCGTAGAATTATCGAGGAACAAACTACATCCTCCGGAAGAAATGGAAGCTTCAACCCTCACATGTGGAAGCTGTAGAAGAAAAAGTAAAGAGCAGCCACTTCATAGCTGTCTACTTCGAGTTCAACCCGTCATTCGAAATTTGCGAACCAAAGAGGTAATTTGTTCATTTTTGATAAACCTCATAATGGAAAAGTAGAAAAAAAATTCAAAAAGAAGTCGGAATACTATGTAACCCTGGAATTTACATGTAGAATTTTGTTAGATCACGAATTTTTAAAATTTCTTTTTATCTGCTACCTCATAAAATTTTGAAATTGTTTGTCTTCCAGTGTTCTGCGTCGACGCGGAAATGAACATCGACGACAGTGCACCACTCTACCAGAAGAGAATTCGCAAATACGAAACTTTCGAAAAAAGAATGACGCGGAAGCATAAACTTGGTGAGTGTTACATGTTGGAATCAATGAGAACAATTTCAATTTCAGTTAACGAGGACCAACTTCCAATGACTACTATGAACGTCTGAAGAATTCAATAAACTCACTCAAAAACATTGACGGAAGACGCAGTCACCAACGCCATCTGATGACATGTAGGAAAACACGGACACCGGCAGACCACAGACGCGGGCAAAGTGAGTAATGAGAGTTCACGAAGTGAGTATTTTTATTTCTTGATCCTTCAAATAAGTTCGGAAATTACAACTCGCACAGTGCACCCACGCAGTGCTGCGTGGCACATTTATCAGTTTTAGAGTTTTAACATGACATTTTAATCCGGATTGAAACGATTTCCGAATTTTCAGAACAATAAAGAGAGCGATATTCACTTGGGATTTTCGGCCCAAGGTCTTGGCATTTACAAGGTAACTATAATCTCAATTTTTGATCTCATTCATCATCTTTAAGGTGTAAATCGAATAACCCCTCGTCCGTCTTTCAGTTGGAGTGAGTTGAAAATCCAGTTCAAACGCGGAAAGGTGATTTTCTAGTTAAATTACGGAAATGGGCAAAAGTATAGTATCTTAAATTTGACTCTTTTCGATCATTGAAGATGGTCATTTAAAAAATGATAACTACTCATGCAGAAAAAAATAAAGTTCATGAGCGCGATTTTGACTAATCTTTCTCAATTTGTACCATGTAAATCTCGCGTCATGTCCGAATCTCGATCTCCAACCTCCCGCCAACAGTTATTGGCACTGGTGCATTTAGGCTTAGGAAAGGCCAGAATGGCTTGATTTGGAAAACAACTTGTGAAGATCTAAGTTTTGAAAACGCTGGTAAACTAAGAATTCGAGCATGTTATGGTGAGAAAGATTATATGAAATCGTTGCATCTCTCGCTTTCATCACGCACAAGAATCTTTCTCGAGCATGTTTGAAAAAAATCTTTTCCATCTAAAAGTTTGACTTCTATTACAGTGTTAAGATTAAAATTGCTGAAATTTTGCTTGATGCCTGTTCAAAATTCCTTATTTCAGAGAGGACGCACCTAACCATTAGGAAGCTTCTCAAGGTGTGACAAGGACTGCCCGTGAAAAACAGAGGTAACCGGTACCCATATCCCTCCTCCCACCCCCAAGCAGCGTTTTTATCCAGAAATCTGATGGTTTTGAATTCCATTTTCACTGTTGTTTATGTATCATATTGTCTATTGAATAAATTTGATTGGAATAATTCTTATTGATTGGGGGCGTGGCCGAAAACGTCGTGTGAGCGCAACGAAGCCCTGGCCGGTGGATGAAAGATTGTCGATGTTTTCGCGACGTTTTCAACGCGCTATAGTAGCACGACACGAGACGCTATGAAATGTCGACAAATATCCAACGTTTTAATTATGGAGTAATACAAAAAAGTAGACTGAAGCAATTGAATCAAGAATCATTTTCTTACAAGGTTGCAAACTTTTCTTTTGTGGTAATCAAGTTTAAACTCTGATCAAATCTTAGATTTGTACCTAACCAGTGCTTTGAATCTTACCTAACAAGCCTAAAATTTGAGGTTTCGACAAAGATAAATGAGAAAAGATTCATGACAGGATTCTTGATTCATATTATTCAGTCTACTTTCTCTTATAAAATACCGAAATGTCACAAAATTCTCTTTCTTGATAGAAAACAGTGAGAAAACGACACTTTCTTTCAAAATTTTCTGATTTTCATCTTCTGGCTCGAGAAATCTCTTTTTCAATGTTCTCGAAAACGTCAGACCTCTCAATATTGTGGACTTTCCGTAGCAGTCCCTGGTTTGGAAACTTTTGAAGCCCAGTTTTACTCATTGAAAATGAAAAAAAACAAAATTTTAAAAATTAGTTCAGAATTCGAAAATCGATTGAACCATTTCCGAATAACTTGTTCCCAGCATTTTTTTAAATACCTTCAAAAGTGGCGAAAACTGGCCTTCCCCAACTCTGACATATAAAAAATCGGGGGAACTTACAAGAAAAATGAGAATCAAAAATTGAATTTTTAGATGACTCACAAGAAAAAAATCAAAATTAAAATAGAAACTTTCAAAGTACACGAAACTTGGGGAAAAAGGAGAACTCTGGTGGGTCTTAGGTTATTTTTTTTCTGAAATGATGATAATGTTACAAGTTTCATGTGACAAGAAGTTGATTGACGCTGGAAATGTGACCTACTTCTATCAGTCCTTTCTCTTTGTAGCTGTCAATGAGACTCTTCCAGAGATTGTTTTTCGATAGATGCTGAAATGCTAACTTTGAAAACTGACAGAGAGAGAGAGAGAGAGAGAGAGAGAGAGAGAGAGAGAGAGAGAGAGAGAGAGAGAGAGAGAGAGAAGGGGGAGAGAGAGGGAGAGAGAGAGAGAGAGAGAAAAAGATGGAGAGAGAGAGAGCGAGCGAGCGAGAGAGAGAAAGAGAGAGAAAGATGGAGAGAAGGATGAAGAGAAAGAGATGGAGAGAGAGAGAGAGAGAGAGAGAGAGAGAAAGATAGAGAGAAGGATGGAGAGAAGAACGGAGAGAAAGAGATGGAGAGAGAGAGAGAGAGAGAGAGAGAGAGAGAGAGAGCGAGAGAGAGAGAGAGAGAGAGAGAGAGAGAGAGAGAGAGAGCGAGAGAGAGAGAGAGAGAGAGAGAGAGAGAGAGAGAGAGAGAGAGAGAGAGCGAAGAGAATGAATTTAGTCTTTTTGAGGAGAGAGAAAGGGGAAGAGTGAGAGAGGGAGAGAGAGAGAGAGAGACAGACAGAGAGAAGAGGGTAGAGAGAGGAGGGTAGAGAGTGGAGAGGGTAGAGAGAGGAAAGTAGAGAGAGAGAGAGAGAGAGAGAGAGAGAGAGAGAGAGAGAGAGAGAGAGAGAGAGAGAGAGAGAGAGAGAGAGAGAGAGAGAGAGACCAAACTCACATTAGTGTCTCCGACAAAGTAGAGACCAAACTTTGCCCTCGTGATTGCAACATTTACTCGTCTTTCATCTTTCAGGAATCCAATCGAAGATTTTCCGTTGGATCTAACACACGTGAGGATGATGAAGTCCTTTTCTCTTCCCTGGAGTTTTCATGGTACACTCATGGAGACAATTTTTTCTCTTTCAGACTCGGCAAAAATCTGGTCAGACATGCCAAATTTTTCATATGATTTGGTAATCATGGGAAAAAAATCAACAAAAGTTTCATTAAAAGTGGGGGAAAACGTTGATTTGATTAATTTTCTGTTTTATTTTTGGCCATTAATGCATTTTCCAATAGGACTAGCATTAAAAAATGAATAGAATTCAATTTGACTGCTTTAACAAAAATTTCATTGAATTCGGAATATTAGCAAATTTAACGATTCACGGAATTCCGACTTCCGTCAAAAATTTTTTTTCGCGAAAAATGACGAAAAGACCGTGAAATCGTTTCTACTCAGTCAGGTTTTTGAGTGTTCTTGTTAATTTGAGTGTTCTTGTTACACCCTGTTTTTGACACTTTCTGTTATAACTTTCGAATCGATCGTTCGATTCAGCTGATATTTGGCAGATAACATTGTTACTGCTTGTAAAAAACGTTCGTGGAGCGGCATAGTTCTAGCATGAATATGAGCTGAGAAATATGAGAAAACATAGGTGTTCTTGTTTCATAGTAACAGAGTGTATATTACCTTTGCGGTTACTTTTAAAAACTTTTTTGCACTCCCGACTACCGTTGAAAAATTCTACTTCCGACTTGCGTTCGAAAAATTTTACTTCTGTACAACTCTGCCAGATACGTAAAATTCAGAAAAACCGTTAATTCGAAAATGTCTTTTTTTTTAAAGAAAATGCTCACCTGGAAAGCATCCACATTCGCAACCTCCAGTCCGTTATACTTTCTCGCCGTGACACGATTACTAATGTACCATCGTTGAGCTTCATACGGAGTGATCACGCCGACTTTTCTCATTGAGATTCCCATACTGAAACATGAGATCTTCTTATTGTATTAGGTTATGTAGAAGCTACTGGGTAAGTTATTTCTCGAAACAAGAAACCAATTATATGCTTTATTACCAAGTTTAGATCATTTCTCTAAAACAAACATCAAAATTTAAAAGATTATCATATTCTCAATTTTAAAAGAAGAACTTTTTTGAGAAAAAAAAACTTGCCTGAACAAACAGTCAACCAAGGCTACAACCTTTTGAACCTCTTCCAGATTGTAGAAAGAACTGTTTCTTTTTCTCTCTCTTCCTTCACAATGGTAGAAACATAATGTTTTGATTTGGAAATTTCTATGCATCACACGCCGGTGAACTGAAAAATAGCTTTTTGTGAATTAAATTTGTTCATAACGCACGGTGTAACACTTTCGGCCATTCCAAAAGTGGGCGCACACCGGGCTAAAGAAGGTCGTCATCGATTAGTCGCGTTGCAGCAAAATTATATTGACCGAAAATTCGCTATAGAGCGCGTTCGCACATCAATATTTTTTTCATCCTTTTGTCCTATTTTTCTCAAGTTAACAAGCGGATTTTTTTCGCCGATTGCTATTGAAAAATTGCAAATCATGTAACTTTTCTCTGTAACTAGCTTTTTATCATCAATTTTGAAAAAAACGCATTCAAGAAAAATTTTCAACTACAGTAACTATAATTTGATCTACGGCAATACGGGATTCACAGAGGGGCGGGGTTTGCACTCGCTGCTTATTGGTCGCCTCCCCTCGCTGCTTGGTCCGACACTTTTCTACTGCGCTTAGCGCAGTGTGGGGCGGAACGAGGGCGGGACAACCAAAAATCCCTTAACAGTTGTTTAGTTGCAAAATCTTCAAATCATGAGATTAAGTACATTTTTCGATGTCAATACTGGTTAGTCTCCTAGAAATATCTTACAATTCAAAGAAACCGGCAAACGTTGTTTGAATAAAAACGAAAATTTGAACCTATTGATTGAAGGTGACTGATGCGCGCCTTTCTTTGAAACTGCACCTCCACTCCATTTTTTACCTTGTTACACCGTGTAACATCATTTATTATTCTCGATCTACAATCAGCAGCTATCACTCAGAGGTCGAAATACGATCGTTTTCGAAAATACAATCGTATTACGACCGCTGAGCAGATATTCACATTTTTAAGGAAATATTCTTATAGGAACTGATTATCTTGGAATTAGGTCTTGCCATTGTTATGTTCACCTGGTCTAATTAAACTTTTTCCAGAGTACAGTAAAATGAGCAAAAAAGTTACCATCAAAAATTCCATCAGTGATAGCTCCATCGTAGAACTGGGTGTTGGGGAAACTCGAGATGGCTGGATGCATACGGTACTGAATGTCGAGTTGATGGACCGGATGGCCGAGGTCGATGAGTCGTTCGAACATTGACCGGGAGATATCGTGTTTAGCCAGTTTCTCCGACTTTATGACCGGTGGAAGTTGACGATGGTCTCCAACCAGTACCACGTGTTTCGAACCTTTCATCAATGGTACAAGAACTTGAGGCTCAGTTGCCTGGGTACACTCGTCGACCAACACGCAGCTGCAGATAAAATGTCATATGATTAATTGACAAATCCTCCGCCCACTTTGCCCCCCTCCCTTTTTCGTGAGGCAAATTTTTTTGTGGTCCTTTTTGGTTGGGGGGAGAGGGGTTGTGCAAAAGCGCCCAGGTAGTTGACGGGATTCGAACGCGCGTTTAACGAGTAGAAATTAGGCATGGGCATATTGCCAATGATTGGCAGTCGATTGGCAATGCCTCTTTTCCATTGCCAATAGCATTGGCAGTCGGTTGGCAATGCAATTGACTTGGATTTTGATTTCTAGGCCTCCTTGACATTAAAGAGGATGTTATAACAAACTACATTGCCAATAGCATTGCCAATCGACTGCCAATTCTATTGGAAATGGAAAAGAGGCATTGCCAATCGACTGCCAATCATTGGCAATATGCCCATGCCTAGTAGAAATCGAAGGCGTTCACCACTCGGTCACGGCAGCACAGAATTTTGTGGCAATCGTTCGCGTGAGTAGTCATGCCTGCGGGGTCAACGCGTAGTGTTTTGGTTTTTACAATACTAGCATCAGTTATGGTCGCATTCGGATCATTCGAAAGAGAGAATTTGCAAGAAAAAACCCTTGCCATCAAAAACCATTCATGTTTTCAATCAAGAGGACTGAATTTTCAATTTTGTAAAGAAAAATGGGAAAAAAAGGCCCCGAGCGTGCTTGTTATGATTATGGTAGAGAACTGGATTGGCATACGCATTCTACTGTTGTTAGAATAGTGCATGCAACCTTCACTGTTAGCTCTTAAGAAGGTTCAAATTTTTAAACTTGTGAGGATCTTTTTAACAAAACAACTTCCGTCACAACATGTGTCCTTTGAACAGATACTATTGAAACATTACAATAGTAGCTATCTGTCGCTCACTTTTGCAGCAGAGTTACACGGTAAAAAAATCTAAACGGAAGCCGGGACACACTGCACATATCTAGCGAAAAGTAACCGATTTACGGAGGTCAGACTTTTTTACAGGTAGAGGAAGATATGTGCACTGCGGCAAATGCAATTGAAAAGTGTAAGCAAAGCAAGCCGATAGAGTAGATCAAATTTCAGTTACTGTAGTTTGAAAATTTTTGGCAATTAGTAAATCGCATCCCATCGCATCCCGCATCCCATTTTGAAAAACGGGATGCGATCACTTTTTTCGCATCGCACCCCATTTTGAAAAACGGGATGCGATCACTTTTTTTCGCATCGCATCCCATTTTGAAAAACGGGATGCGATCACTTTTTTCGCATCGCACCCCATTTTGAAAAACGGGATGCGATCACTTTTTTTTCGCATCGCACCCCATTTTGAAAAACGGGATGCGATCACTTTTTTTCGCATCGCACCCCATTTTGAAAAATGGGATGCGATCACTTTTTTTTTTGCATCGCATCCCATTTTTTATTTGGTCGCATCCGATATTTTTTTTGTATAATCTGTTCTTTTACACAAAATCTATTCTAAATCTCTTTTTGTGACTTGTTTCATACGATAATTTGAAATCAGCTTACCAGGGAATGCCACCAGGGGGCCACGAAATTGTACATTCTGACTGGTCTCCTAGGTTTTCGAATAGGCTGAAGATGATAGAACTGCTTTCAAAAGTTGCGGAACCGACCTGGTTTTGGAGTTACGGTCGATACCAGTTTTGCATGTAAAACTGGATGAAACCGCGTACTCCCCTATTTCTGCACATCAACGCAAGATTGATTCAAAATTTTCGTGTTGCGTCGTCTAGTGGTCAAGAGCTAGCGCCCACGCTTTTGCTCTCGCGGGTTCGATTCCCACCGAACGCCATTTTATTTGCTTTTTTGTTATGGTTGTTTCTAATTTTCATTTTTAAAAAAATTATTGTGCGAGTACTTTTAATCTCATTTTCTACTTCGTTATGGTGCAAAGCAGAGTTGCACGGAATTCCGACTTTCGCCGTTTTTTCAATTCCGACTTCCGACTTCCGTGAAAAAAATTTCACTACCGACTTCCAACTTCCGTTTAAAAAATTCACTTCCAACTTCGGACTTCCGACTTCTGTTTTGAAAAATTTTACTTCCGTGCAACTCTGGTGCAAAGTATTTTGTAGCATGCTCATGTATGATATCTTCACAGAACCGTCCTTCTAGACCAATTGGTCTAGAAGGATTTTGCAAATCGCGTAACTGTTTTTCAAAAAAAAGAAACTTTGAATTTGTCATCACCAATTCTCTTGGTTTTGTCTTTACAGTTCGCAGTAAGTATCGTAAGAATGACATGAAACATTTCTCGATCAGTTATAACTAGTATTCGACTCAATCAGATCAATTATGAAATCGTCACACGATATGATATCACCCTTACTAAAGTGAGTTTCACGAAATACAGGAAAACAATTGTAACAAAGAAGCAAATAAAATGGCGTTTGGTGGGAATCGAACCCGCGAGAGCAAAAGCGTGGGCGCTAGCTCTTGACCACTAGGCGACGCAACACAAAAATTTTGAATCAATCTTGCGTTGATGCGCAGAAATAGGGGAGTACGCGGTTTCATCCAATTTTACATGCAAAATTGGTATCGACCGTAACTCAAAAACCAGGTCGGTTCCGCAACTTTTGAAAGCAGTTCTATCATCTTCAGCCTATTCGAAAACCTAGGAGACCAGTCAGAATGTACAATTTCGTGGCCCCCTGGTTAGTGTACAAGAATGGTATTTAAAAAAATGTAATCGCCCTTTTCCTTTGAGCTTTGATTAATGTTTCACATGAGAGGAATCGATTCATTGAATTTCACATGATAGACAATTAATTAAAGACCATATTCAGACGCCAAGAATTCGCTTCACCAACATCGTTCAGGAAACTGATGACCGTATAAACAAATTTGTGTGTTTGGACATGGATGAAAATAACCATTTCACGGAGAGAACTAGCCCGTGTCAGTCTTGGTAACCTTTAAACCGTAAATATAAATAGAATGAACTAATATGCAAAAAGTGATCCCAACTTTTTCATAACAATGGAGATGATGCGGCAGGTTCAACCAATAAGTGTTCCAAAACGCTCCATTTTGTATTCTTCATTTGTATTCATCCAGGATATCTTGACCTCCACCTGAAATCTGTTATCACAAAATCAAAACGACTATATCATTCTAATAGTCAGTATGTTTCAAAACCCAATTTCTACACCAGGATTGTTAACATATAAAAATTATTTTTTGAATGTAATAAACTTTCTAAGACGCTTAATTGATTTCACTTGAATGTAAATGACGATGCAATACGTTTTTTGAAGTACTAATTTCTACTAAGATTTTTTTAGTTTTATGTTTGAAAAATGTACCGCTTGAAAGTGAGTTAATTTTCACGATAAATAGTAATAAAGTACCGAAGATTCTCATTCAATAAATATTTCATGCTGATGAATAATGTGGTTTAAAAATAAGACGAATGGATTTTGTTTTCAAAAAATCACAAACGATGTATTTAAAAAATATCGGATGCGACCAAATAAAAAATGGGATGCGATGCAAAAAAAAGTGATCGCATCCCATTTTTCAAAATGGGATGCGATGCGAAAAAAGTGATCGCATCCCATTTTTCAAAATGGGATGCGATGCGAAAAAAGTGATCGCATCCCGTTTTTCAAAATGGGATGCGTGATGCGATGGGATGCGATTTACTAATTGCCAAAATTTTTACTTTTCATGCTTTTTTCATCCTAGATTCAAACATCGTAATGGGAAAAAATTTAAAGTAGGTAAAACTTTCGTTGGGTCCGCACCGTTCATTTTGTCAAGTGAAACATTTATCGAAGTACAAACACTTTCGAAAATGAAAGCGGAGGTCGGCAAAGCGGTTGCGAAGCGGTTATATTGTCTTTCTTATGCCTGTGCCGAGGTTTGCGGGAATGCAAAAGTCTATATATTCCTAAACAACTAAAAAAAAATCACCGGAATTTTAATCCACTAAAAGCAATACAGGCACTGGTTGAACAGGTGCAGCAGATGACATCCGCATCGTTGATGATTTCTGATAAGATTTTAATGATGTACGCATGAACACCATCCGCTAGTTCAGGATTTTCAGAAATCAGGTCCGCTTTCTTCGTTTTCTCGTGACGCTTTCTATCATTGTTCTTCGGGTGTTCAATCTTCGGAGTGAACATTTCGCGTATCTTCTTTCTCAACTCTCTGTTGCCAGTTACTTCTGGGCGGTCTAAAAGACGAGCAACTTGCGACAAAGGATTGTTGGACGACTTCTCGTAGGGAGTCCTATTTGAATAGAAGCGGAGCACGTTCAGACCGGTTTTGGCAATTCGTGCGGCCATCTCGTCGACTGCAATGTTCGATGGAGCGCACGCCAGAACGTTATTCTTTCTTTGCAACGCTTTTTCTGCATTCGACATTCCTTTCGAAAGTGCTTCATTCTCTTCAGCGAGATTCTTGGCCATGTGGTAGATGATTGTTGCACTGACTCCCGTCTGAATAGTTTTCTTTAAAATGTTAGATCATAAGGTCATAGACAGCTCAGGTAATAACGAATGATCACTCTAGCGACGAAACGTTTCTTACTAGGGATGAGCAAATCGCCAGTCATTGGCTAACGATTGGCTATCCACTTTTCATTAGCCAATTGCATTGGCGAGCGATTGGCTATTCAATTGGCGAAACTCAGTGATCTGAACAACACCATCTTCAACGTCGAGAAGGCTCAGAAAGCGCAACTCCAATGCAATTGGCTAACGAAGAGAGGGTAGCCAATCGTTAGCCAAGGACTGGCGATTTGCCCATCCCTATTTCTTACGATACCATTTTTTGATTATGACAGCGCTGTAACTTGCAGATTGATTCGATATTCCAATATATGGAGATATTTTATTGAAATACAGTGTCTATAAAAAAACGTCGTCGAGTTGATGAACCGGATTTCAACCAAATCGGTATACGGGCTCTCGAGTTATGACCATGGAACAAATGTGAGCCTGTATGAAAATAACGTCATTGTTGTATCATAAGGACTGTGTGATACGTTGACCAATATGTAGAGTTTATTGGAGAAGTATACAGAAGCAAAGTACATAAGAACCGTAAGCATAAGTAGTGGATCCGGAGGGGGTGTGGCCACCAAGAAGCGGAGCCACCGGGATAATGGTAAACAACCAAGTGTGGGAAAGTTGGTTGATCAAAAGTTAACTATGCGAGTTACTGTAGTTCACTTGCAACATCTTCTTCTGTTCACGTAAAGTCGTAAGATCCGCAGCGGCGGGATGCATGACAACTTTGTGCTGGTCCTTTTACATAGATCGTGCGTGTGAGCGATGCTGACGTGTGAGGCGGACACTGCCTGCTGCTGGATCGATGCTGATCCGGGCGAGACGGCGGGTGACTTGCTGCTAATGAAGTCGACCCACTGGAACGCTGAGTCCTTCTGTCGATAGAAGCCTGCTTGACTCTTTCAGATTTTGTGCGGCATGCTCGTCAGCGTCCTCCAGGCCGTACTGGCTGGATGGTGAGGCGTCAGAATCCGTGTCTTCATGCACAAGGAAGACAGCGGTTCCGTTGATTCTGACCCGGATGAAGATGTGGGATCTTCGTGACTGCAGATGGCGGCTGGAACTGATGCACTGCTTGGGATGCGGTTCACGTATTATCGTAGCCTGATGACTGCCTTCTGAACCGTCAATTAAGGACTTACTGTGAAAGATCACTGGGGTTGTAGCCGAAAATACTCCAGGTCTTCTGGGCGGGATACTTCTAGTCTGTTCACGCCAAGACACTCCCTTACTTCTGATTGACCGGTCCACTGCTTCCCTTCGTTGTCCTGTCTTGAATCCTGATCGCCACTGTTGTGTCGCAAGGATAGTGTGGTACGCCGGCCAATATGTAGTTTATTGGAGAAGTATACAGAAGCAAAGTATTTAAGAATCGTAAGCATAAGTAGTGAATCCGGAGGGGGCGTGGCCACCAGGGGGCGGAGCCACCGGGATAATGGTAAACAACCAAGTGTGTGAAAGTTGGTAGATCAAACGTTAACTATGCGAGTTACTGTAGTTCACTCGCAAAAGTCATGTTCACTAAAAACCAAGAATACGGAAACAGAACACTCCGAAATGGAATGTTTCTCGATATATGATGATTCTATAAATCTTATGAATGAAAAAAAACGATGTTTTGAAAAGGTTCACAGAAGCTTAGAAAGCTTGAGAGCAGAAAGTATCATTTTTGCTCCAACAAGCCATATAAACTTCATTCAGCTGCCAGACCATTCATTTTTGTCACGAACTGATGTGAACATGTAATTCTGCAATTTTTATGATGCTCCACATCATTACAAGGTTCCTCCGACTCTAGAAAGTCGATATTGTCATTTGCACTTTTCTCCCTTGCCGCGTGTTCATCGGGCCATAGTCCAGCACAAAAGTATAATTTATTCGGGCAGAACATTAAAAGGTAAGAAGAGGCTTTTTTCTTCAAACATTTCGTTCGTTTTTCACTGATCACAGCTTTTCAACAAGCATTGAATAACGGAAAGTCTTTCAATTCATTTTTGACGGTTCAATATGAGACCTCTATAAAAGGAAAGGCTTGTCGAAAAGCTGTTATTTATGAAAACCAAGCAAAAATTGTCATTCATAAGATCTATAGAATCATCATACATCGAGAAAAATTCCATTTTGCAATGTCCTGTTCCTGTATTCTTGGTTTTTAGTGAACATGACGTTATTTTCATACTGACTCATTTTTGTTCCATAGTCATAACTCGAGAGCCCGTATACCGATTTGGTTGAAAGTCTGAGGAAATTTGTATCTAAATGTGATTCAAATGTTCATTTTCAGAAATACCTGGAAAGTCAGCAAAAAACACAACATGGCGTTTTTTATACACAGTGTATGATTTAGTAGAAAACTTTCTGTCGCTACTTTAGTTTGGAAGAGTTATTGGAAAATCACCTTTCCCGTCCCGGGCGGTCCTTGGATTAGGCTGAGTGGTTTTTGTAGAACTTTTCGAACAACATTCTCTTGAACCGAGTTTAGGACATGAAGGCCAGGCACGTTAACCTGTTCGGGAGCATAATCCTACAAAACGAGCCCTTAAATGTTTGGATATAACAGTAGAACTTACAAAATTTTCAGGGCGAGAAGTGACTCTCAGCAGCGAATCAACAATGTTTTTCGATGCAGAAGCAATCTTCGATTCACCATCTTCTTTTCCTGACTCTTTGAACGAATGAAGGGCATCCGATTGTCGATCAAAGACTACACTATTGAAGTTTTTCTTCAAATGACATTTTTTGAGAAAATGCATACAAAATTTTCACGAAACTCACCTGCATTTTTACCGTCGTTTCGTGCAGGCACGCGAACTTCTCAGATGGGTCGCCCAAAGTGATACCTATGGTTCCAGGAGGATCTTAAGTCATTTTTTCTCAGCATTTCTTCTAGAGATAATTTTTCTCTGATATACATTTTTTAAGGGCGAGAAGTGACTCTCAGCAGAGAATCAACAATGTTTCTCGATGGAGAAGCAATTTCGGCGAACATAAACATTTCCACTTTTGTTTTTTTGGTAATATCTCAGCTATACGTTTTTTTCCGATTGCTTTCAATTTTTTTTAGATATTAATTCAAACATTTTTAAATTCAGTCCACTTAATAAATTGTTGATAAATCTCAGAATAAAAACATAATAATCATTTTCCCCATACATGTCTGAAGTCGAATTCAAAGTTAACCTGAATTCTTGTGGTAGTTGACAGATCGTCTTGTGGGATCGTCACAACAAGACGATCTGTCAACTACCACAATAATCAACACGATGCACAATAACATTCTTCACCACTTACACTTCATTTAACCTGAATTCACTTGATTTCAGATCTTGTAAGAGGCCAAAATATCAAAAACTATTGAAAACCTAATGATTCAGTGTTTTGAATCGTAAAAACATCACAGATTCAGAACATGAAATCCAGAATTCAAATTCGGAGACTTAATCAGTGAGAATTTCACTTTGCATGAGTATTTGCTATTTTTTCCTTTCGAAAATGAAAGCGGATGTGGGCAAAGCGGTTGCGAAGCGGTTTTATTGTCTTTTGCCTTTGCCGAGGTGTGCCTAATATTTGGGTATCCGAAAATTGGCTCTCAACAAGAGTTGTTCTTCTGAACTAACCTAAGCTTGATATAACAGGAAATTTCTGTTGACTGCAGATTCAGATTAATAAGTGACGCGCATTATGCACTTACTAAAGTTATATAAATATATGTACTAATTAATGTTTTTGAAGAAAAAAAACCTTTGAATATTCGTACCACAAGTGCTTTCACATCATTTTTGCCCTCATTTCTCTCTTCGTCGACCGGATAGAAAACCACTTCATCCATCTCTTTCAATCTGATTCCTATAAGAAGTGTGCCGATTCTTCAAAGAATGACTCAAGGCAACTTACCACCTGACAATAGTGCTGGTACATGAAGTTTCCGTCCTATGACATCCTCCATCAAAGTTTCGTTTTCAAGGAGGTTGGGGTTTTCGACCACAGTAGTCTGTACAACCGTGTCTACAAACTCCAGATTCCTTTCTGAGCAAACCAAAACGTTAAAATATTCGGCGTAGGCTTCGGTAGATGAGAAACTGAATGTAATAACTTGAATAATTGAAACAAAAATTCTCGATGCTACTTCTGCAAGATACAAAGATACTGTTAAACTCAAGCTTTTTCTCATACTGAAAGAGTTACAAACATTGACGATTCAATAGACTTGTTTTTTCTACCTAGTTAATAAAAATATTGTCCACCGAATATTTAACTATATCATTTACAAACCTTATCATAGGTTCTTTAGGGAGTTCGATTTTCGACTTCGACTTCGCATTATTATTCTTCTTTTTCATCTTTTCTTCTGAATACAAATTCATACAAGAACCAAATACTCAATTTCACCTTTCTTCTTATCCTTCTTCATTTCTTCTATGGTGGCTTTAGCCTTTTTGAATGCTGCATCCCAACTGAATCATTTTGTCAAAAAATCATATTACTAATTGACAAATCCTCCACCCACTTTGCCCCGGCCCCATTTTCGTGAGGCAAATTTTTGGGTGCTTCATTTCGGATTTGTACAAAAAAAAACCAAGGGGAAAGATACGAACCCGCAACGAGAGTAAGAGTAAGAGTAAGAGAGAGAGAGAGAGAGAGAGAGAGAGAGAGAGAGAGAGAGAGAGAGAGAGAGAGAGAGAGAGAGAGAGAGAGAGAGAGAGAGAGAGAGAGAGAGAGAGAAAGAGAGAAAGAGGAAAACACACCGAGCTAAAGGGGATCGTCATCGATTAGACGCGTTGCAAGCAAATTATATTGAACGAAAATTCGCTATGGGGCACGTTCGCACATCAACATTTTTTTCATTCGTTTTTCCTTTTTTCTCATCTTAACAAGAGAATTTGTTTTGCCAATTGCTGTTAAAAATTGCAAATCATGTAACTTTCCTTCGTAACTAGCTTTTTATTATGAAATTTTAGAAAACGTCGGATAAAAAGTTTTC
>OZ022252.1:14422088-14459588 GCA_963978915.1 Caenorhabditis parvicauda
CAATGGACTGAAAGTGAGAATAATAGTTCAAATCCACAAAGATCTAACAGTTCGTTGTGAGAGTCCCGACCCTAGGGCAGGCCTACCGTACTCATTCTGCAAAATTGAAATTAGAGCGCGTTTGAAAACGGCCATGCTTCTAGCGATATATGTGAATTAGATCTACTAAAATTTACATAAGATCAATGCCATTTTTTAAAACTAGATCTAATTTACTTTCATTTAGCAGGGTTACCCGGGTTTTTTCATTACACAACCACACTCACCTTTTTGGTTCCCACAGTTGGAGCTATGAATCCCAAAACGTTCACATCTGCTCCACCACATCTGACACAGTTGATTGTCTTCGCACCACAAGGATGACGGTCATCTGTTGACAGCTAGAGTGATTTTTGAATTTTATTTAATCAGTAGATAAACATACCAAGAAATGCGTACTGTTACGAATGTGTTTACGGATGTGACTTTCGGTCTGTCCCTGCTTTTTTGCATTACAGTAGCGAACATTGCAAGTAATACACTTCAAGAGGCAGTTGATTTCGTTACATTCTCTGAAATCAGTGACGGGATATTTTTTAATGTCTGAGAACTTACCTACAACTAGCTCCTTTCTTGTTATTCGATATCGATAACTTACTGAAACTAATCTCTAGAGGCACATCACCAGCGAAGTGAGAGCTCATGGAGGCTGAAAGAGAATCTATGCAACTTTCAAGAATGTTCTAATACAAAAAAGCTATGAGAGTTGAAAGGATGTATCATAATACCTGATAAGAGGGACGCGTTCAAAAACACAGCATTATTATATGTGTAGGCAAATGCACCTCACATTTTGAGGAAAATGCAGTCAACAATATACTGGATATATTGTGAACAACATTTACCTATGAACAATTAAGAATGACGATTAAGGACAAGGTTAAGTATTCGACTGCAAACAGCTTGAAATGAAAAACGATAACTGTAGTTTGAAGTTTGAAGTTGGAACAGTTCTTGAAGTTTCAAAAAAAGACTGAAATCTTCGAGCGCAAAGTTTCGCAACAACACACACGACTCCGCAGAGCGCGGTTTCTTCGTACTTTTTCTCTCAAAACTTCGCCTTTTTTTAATCTTGGTTTTTAATGCAATTTATCTAGTTAAAACACACGATGATATCAGATAAAATTGAATAATCAACAGTTTTAGGATTGAATTATAATTTTCTTTAACTTGTAGTACAGTAAGAAATGTTACTGTTAACGCGCTCTGTTGATAAGTTGTTTTGAGACTGTACGCTCAATAAGTTTATGTTTAAATTTATTTTTTGTCCTAATTTATGTTTATTTCATGGAATTTCGACGAATATAACTAGTTTTCTCTTTTGATTGTGATTCAGAAAATGTTTTATATAAGATTTTACAGAATGAGGCCGCCACAAGAAGTCCTGACAATTTTTTCAAATCTCTCCGAATTCAATGGAAACACCAGAAAAGGTGCAATTAAAAGCTTTTTGGACCAGAGTGAGGTATGTTGGAGAAATTTTGTGATTTAAAGTATAAACTTCAGCAATTGAAAGATACAGAGCTGAAAAAGTATTGCGTTGAGCGATTGATCGGAGGTCTCGCTTCGAGTAGAGCTGCTTCTCGTATTGGGTAGGTAGATTTTTTATAGAATTAATTGTAACTCACAAATATTCAGATTCTCGACGGCGTTCACACTTCTCATTCAAAATGGGATCATTGACGATTGGTCCGTCAAAGATCTTCTGCAAATGGCGAACAAACGAATCGACTTGAGTGATCCAGTGAACGGAAATGGAAACGGTCTTGGTCACTATATCCTCCTTGTAACCATTATAAACAGCAAGAAGTACAAAAATGAGGTTAGTATCACGTATCGTATTAATAATATTCCGAGGATATCGCCCACTTTTTGTGAGGAAAAAATTGGGTTATCCTTTTTCATTTCGAATGTGCATATTTATCACTGTTGAGAGAAAGAAAGAAATGAAGGTCCCAACGTCAAAATTTTTATATTTTCGTGTTCAATCTTTTTTGCGTTTTCAAAAGCTTTATCGTTATTGCATGCCCTTACAACTTTTTCAATTCTTCTTCGCGATGTGAAAGTAATTACTTTTCGCTGTGTTTTGTTGATGACTAGAAGATTCACAGAAGGTTGACGTCTCATTCGAACGTTTTCTCATATGATTTTTCAAAAAGAGAGGTCAAACTAAACGTCTTGGCACTTTTGTGGTTATGACTTACGCATCAAAAATTGAACGGCTCAAGCGTAGCGAGGAATATGTACTTGTTTTCCAAAAAAAAAAACAATTTCTAAACAAATTTTCAGGATGTTACCCTCATTGTTACACATGCTAAGAAAGTCCGTGATGCCTATTCCGCGTTGGCCTTCGCTATTTCCAACATCATCTCAGTTCTCGCCAGCAATCTGGAGGATGCATCGACGTCAAAGGTGATATTTGGAAAAATTGAATTTTTATGAAAGTAAAACTTTTTAAAACGAGTTTCAATTTTTGAACCATAGAAGTCGTATGTACACTCACCATTCATTAGGAAATGATCTAAGAATGATTGTATCGAAAAATTTTCAAACTGAAATTTCCCAAATTGGAAAAAAGGTAGGTCCGCAAGCCTGTGATTTTCTTCTTACTACAACAAAATACCATTTTTAAAAAGTCAATATTCAGATTGCTCTAGAATACTTCGAATCTCATTGGCAATCCATGGGCCATGAGTACACTCCAGAGTCCGTTGCTTCAGCCCTCCAACTGCGCAAAAAGTTCACAAAACATGTCGCCAAACACGTCGAGTTCGTCAACAGCTCGGGTCTCTGCAAGTTCAGTGAGAATGTTCTGGGACAACTTCTGATTGCACTTAAGGTTTTGGCCGTATGCTAATTTTACTCATGGATTCTATTTAGAAGACGGACCCAGCTGTCTCGATTTACTTTGTGGAAATTCTTCTTAACGCAGCAGACGAGTCATCAGCATTTGATCAAGTCTATTCGAGTAAGGAATTCATTCAATAAATCACGAAATATTAGCTAAAATTGAAAACAGTACTTTCTCACTGATCTTTGCTTGATTTTGCGTAAGTGTTGTAGTTTTTTGGATGGTCAGTACAGTGGTTTTAGGAATCATTCGAAAAAAAAAAACGATTTCTCAGGCCAAAGGCCAAGAATCATCATAAGAATTTTAACAAAATTACAAGTTTTCTATCATAAAAGTATACTCTTGCGGTGTGTAGATTGACCTATGCATATGAAAACTGCATTTCACACCACTTACAGCGCACAATTCTAATACGAGGTCGAAATAGCAGTTTTTGACACTGGTTCTATCGTTTTCAGCGTATTCGAAAACCCTAAAACCCAATCAGACCTTACAATTATGTGCGTTCTAGGTGGCATTCCCATGTTAGGTTGAACGTTAAGCTGACCGGGATCTAACCTAAACCTAAGAAAGAGGTTTTCATGGTAACGCACACCGCGTTTTTAAGTGAAAAAATGGGATGCGTATTACTGAGTAAAATTTGATAAAATGAAAATTGAATTGATAAAAAATAATTTTCATTCAGAAGTCATCGAACCTTGGGCATTTGCAAGTGGAGAAGCAAAATCACTGGAAAGAATTTTCTCAGTGACAAGAAGGTACTTCGAACACGGAGGAAATATCTTGAATGTGAGGGCTAACTCGGCTGATTTCGATTAAAATAAGAAAAATCACATTAAGGTTGACTCAATTCTCTCAACGAAGCTATTAGAGAGAATGGAAAGTGCGACACGCGGAAAAGGACAATTCAGAGTTCTCAGATCCACGGTGAGTTATTTATTATAAAAAAGTAATAATTAGGTAAAAACACGACGCTTTCGATCCAAATAGAGTTTGAACTGTTTTTGACATTCTTCAGGCACTGAAATTTTAGTATTAAAGTTCTGTTACTACTCTTAACTTTCATAATGGATTTATTTTCTCGAAGTAGATAATCACCTCGAAAACGATTTAAATTCACAGGAATCATGAAAAACATCGTTTTCAAATTTGTGTTTCATAAACTCTTGAAAGTAAGTCGAACAATATGGTAAAGGAATAATGACTTGCGAACTTAATACGAAAAAGTGTACTGAATCGTTTCTATTAAGAATCATTTCCTCAAGGAGGGCTTACAAGGTGAAAAAATTTTTTTGTGATAATCAAGTTTAAACTTTGATCAAATCTTATCATCGTACCTAACTAGTGCTTTGAACTTTACCTAAGCCTAAAATTTGAGGTGTCGACAAAGATAAATGAAAAAATGATTCTTAATAAAAACGATTCAGTACACTTTTTCGTATTAACTTGACTTGCGATCGTTTTTTTTTACTTTAAATCTCTCGTTTTTTACATTTTTACCTTAAGTCTATCGTTTTTTACCTTAAATCGCGGTAGAAATGTGCGCGTCTTATATTCGAAACTTTTCTGAAAAGTTTTTAGAAAGTTTCTCTTTTACTAGTCTTAAATTTGGTAGCACTATCATTCGTTCCTAATGAGTCGATAATCGTTATGTCGCCGTTTGGTTTACCATACCGTAAGTTGTTTTTTACCCAGTCGCTAGAAAAATGGCATATTGTCACCGTTTAGTAGGATATACTGTAACGAAAACAGAAAGATTATAGAGATTGTTTTTGCAAACGACTTGGAGTAGTCGTAAATTTGAAAATCAGCTCTAGAGCAGAAATTTGACGTTATGATATAATGCTGCTGGAAGTTTCGAAAGGTTTTTAAAAATAGCTCTCTGGGAGTTGAAGACTCACTCGCTTTACACTGTTGCTTCAACTCCTCGCTCTCGACACAGTATTCTTTAGTCAAATCGCATTGTATCGTACACAAATCGAGTGCCGGTACCCAGACTGGGTCGCTGAATGGTTCACCACCTGAAGAATTGTACAAAGAATGAGAAAAAACAAGTGAAGAGTTCCAATGAAACGTCTGGGGCTAGAGTTGCACATTACGATAACAATAGTTTCCTTGTGTGTAATCAATTATCGATTTTTCATTAAATGAGGCTACTCTGCTAGATCTAACACGAAAACTTTAATTTGCAAAGAAATTAACAACAATTTGTGTTAAGTAGTAATTTTCACCTCGAGTATTTCGAGATAAAGCGCGAAATTCAATGCGTGACTTTAAACCTTTTTGTGTATATATTTTTGAAGACATTACTGTAGCATTTTTTAAAGGTTAAAGTATATATTTATATAGAAAAGCGCGTGAAAATATTTCAAAAATATGAAGTTTATGTCTATTCTCATTCTAACACAAGCTGTGAGCTAACTCTCTAACACAAAATGTCACCACGAAATTACCGATTATAGATTTTTGAAATGGAAAACAAACTCACATAATTTAGTATTCTTGAACAAGAACTCAGCAAGAACCTCTTCGTTGATTTTATGCTTCGAGAATTGACAAAATACTGTAGAAATAAGGAGTAAAAGGGGCGTTGGGAACTTCATTTTTGTATTAACTGACGATAAGGTCACAGTTACGTCAAGTGATACTGTGTAAAGTGTTGAGCGAAAGCTTGTTTTCATCGACATTATCTCAAGCTGATGTTTTCAGTGAAGTGATGTCAGTGTTAGCAAGTAAAAATCTTGAGTTCGTAGTGTAAAATCGAAACAAGTTTTGAAAAAAATGAGTTTGAGTATTAAAATTGAAGCAAAACATTCAGCTAAAGCGGTATTCAATCGCATCCCCTCGCATCCTGTTTTTTTCAAATGTCCATGAATTTTCTCCAGACGTTCCAAAACCTTGTTTTTAATTTTGGCTTTAGGTCGAACCTCAAGCTGATCCAAACCTAACCTATGCCTAAAAAGAGGTTTTCAACAACATGGTAACGAACACCACGTTCCTCACGTTCGAAAAAAACAGGATGCGATTTACAAAATACGGCACATATCCAGCAAAAAGTCTGACCGATTTCAAACGCGCGCCAGTCGCATTTTTGTAAAATGAGTACGGTAGGAGTCGCGACTCTCACAACGAACAGTTAGATTTCTGTGGATTTAAATTATTATTCTTACTTTCAGTCCATTGAAATTGAAGGCGCATTACTTAATCGTTCTTGTGTTTCAAGGCGAAACGGCTACAGTACTAAGTAACCGATTTACGGAGGTCAGACTTTTTTACAGGTAGAGGAAGCTATGTGCGCAGGTAAAAAGCGACTTCTTCTGAATATGACTTTTTTCTAATAACTTTTAACAAAATTCAGATAATGAAGAGTTCCTTATTGGAATTTTGAAAACTTTAAAGTTTTATATATTTTTTTGGAAACTCATTTCTCAGGTGAACGCATTCGGTGTCGAACTCAAGGAGAAGCTGAAGGGAGTCGACGGAGACGTGGCATTCCAACTTCTGGAGGCGCTCAGTAAGAAGAAGAATGTGGACGTGGCAACAGGAGTCAACCTCACTGCAAGCCTGTACTCTGAAATGAAGTACAAGCACATCAAGACATGGATCAAGGTGGGTTCTTTTCTTCAAAATATCGGCTTCAAGGTCAAAAAGTATTATTGAACTTTTGAAAGTGTGAGAAATGACAAAAACTAGAGAATATTTTTCTGTTCCGAACTTTTTAAGACGTTTCCAGATGGGAATTTCCGATTTTCACCGTGAAATTCGCTTCAAAAAAATCCCTTCAGGAAATTTCCATCAAATTGAAAACGAAATCTATATACCAGAGTTGCTCCGACTTCCGACTTCCGCCCTTTTTTCACTTCCGACTTCCGTTTACAAATTCTACTTCCGAATTCCGTCAAAATTTTTTTTCGTGAAAATGACGAAAAGACCGTGAAATCGTTTCTACTCAGTCAGGAATTGACCTTCACCTGTTGAGAATGAGCGGATATACAATATCTCTGGGGTTTTTCAACTTTTTTTGCACTTCCTTGCACATTAGGTTTTAATGGTACCAGGAGGCGGAACTTTCAAGAATAAAAAAAGTTTGAAACGAAAACGCCCGGGGTTTTGACCATAATAAAAGATTCGAGAAACACGCTAAACGCATCGAGAGTTCAACATCTAGTTACAGTATAATTCAACAGTTAAACGGAACTAATGTACAGTAACCTTCGCTTAGTACAGTATAATTCACCATTTCAGGACACCAAAACATCCCCAGAACAAGTGAGCAAAGCGTCTGCTGCCTTCACCCATTGGGATGAAAAGTCGAAAATCCTGGTCCTCACTTCGCTTCTGGAAGTTTCGCCCAAGTCGCAGGCCAATCACAACTTGATCGCCAAACTTGTCGAATCTTTGTTTTATATTAAGGTGAGTATGAATTACTTAAAGATATCTTAATAAATTGAATTTAGGTAAGTTTTTGTTGAAAAAGTTAGAAATAGTGGACTTAGAATGACTTAAATTTGGTTTTCCGAAGCATATCTTTGAGTCTCATCCACTTTTAGTTCGCTTAAAAATCCCCGTGGAGCACACAGCGGTAAACGCTGTTGGAAAGTGTAAGCAAAGCAAATCGATACAGTAGATCAAATTTCAGTTACTGTAGTCAAAAAATTTCACTTTTCCTACTTTTTTTCGTCCCAGATTCACAAATCGTAACGAAAAAATGTTTAAAGTAGATGAAACTATTTTTGGGAACAGTCCGCAACGTTTATTTTGTCAAGTGAAACTTGTATTAAACTACAAACACTTTCGAGGTGTGAATGGGCGGGGCAATCGATATAGTAGATCAAATTTCAGTTACTGTAGTTCGAATTTTCTCTTCCTACCATTTTTTATCCCAGAAAATATGTATATACGCATCCCTGTTTTGCTGTTTGTGGAGTAGTAAAAACAATTAAATTCAACATTCATTCACAAATAAATTTAGTTATCTATTATCAGACTGAAAATAGTCTTGAATATTCTGAAAACCTTAGAATCTGCTCTGAAACGGCATTTTACTGATTGCAGAACGACATTTTAAAAAAGTTAAAACAAATTTTCCATTCAGACAAGAGCTGGTGACTTTGCCTCTCTGCAATTGTCAGAAGACAATGAGAAGATTCTGAAATCAGTGACGGCATCGGTCATCGACAAGAAGCTGCTCGCCAAGGCTGACACTGCATTTGAGAAGTCATCGCTGCCGTCGAGGTGAGTTTCTGTGAAGTTGCGTCAGTGTATGCAGACTAGTCACACGTTCGGATTGATCTTTTCACGGAGTCCTAGAAAGACGGTAGTGAAAAATTTGTTACATTTTAAAAACCCGCGTTCATGACGTCATGTATTAATCTCAATCTGTAGCCAACAATTATTTCCTTTGTACTAGGCTTGGGTTAGGTTGGAAGAACAACTTTTGTGAAGAGCCAACTTAGACACCCAACTACACTGTGAAATTAACCATTGTATGATGTGTCAAATTCTCCACTCCCGTCTTTGTAGCACGGCGTGATCTTTTCTATTGCAGAGCTCTATCCGTCTTCTGGCACATCATAAGCCTCTGGGCTCACACCAGCCCAGCATCAGATGACGCAGAAGCATATTCCCAGAATGCCGAAGAACTGCTGACGATCGCGACTAGTGGAGAAAAGGGCAGTGGAGCGGTGAGTGCTTTCATTTTTCTAATTATTAAAAAAATTGAGACTGATAGTTTGCGTCTGAAAAGCGGAATGTGAAAAGTTAGAATTTCAACATCATTCCCAACCATTTATCAGCATAAGTTCAGTTTTGAACTTTGAAAAAATAGTGAAAATGGAAAAATCTTGATTGCAACATTTCTGACCTCTGAGTCAGAATAAAAAGTGTTGTTAATAGTTATCTCAAAGAGAATCTGTTATTTTGAAAAAATAGAAAGTATTTTTATAACAGAAATAGAGACAAAAATTTCTTTCACGGAAAGTTGGTTTGATCTGCCTTTTCTGCATGTGAGTGAGTGGGTCGAGTGAGATAGAGAGAGGAAAAGAGAGAGAGGAAAAGAGAGAGAGAAAAAGAGAGAGAGAGAGAGAGAGAGAGAGAGAGAGAGAGAGAGAGAGAGGAAGAGAGAGAGAGAGAGAGAGAGAGAGAGAGAGAGAGAGAGAGAGAGAGGAAGAGAGAGAGGAAGAGAGAGCGAGAGAGACAGAGAGAGAGACAGAGGAAGAGAGAGAAGTAAGAAATCCTTTTTACAGGTACTGATCGACCTGCTCATCAGCATTCTTTCTCACGAGCAGAAGTACCACAGAACTCCAGTCTCATTCACCTTTGCGCACTGTCTCCCATCACTCAAGTACAAGGACATTATGCATATCATTGAGGTTTATTACATTTTTCAATTCGGTTTCAGAAGTTTTCATTGCACTCAAAAATTTGTTAATTTAAATAAAAAAAAAAGAATTTTAGACAGCAATGCTTGATGACGATCAGCTGATGGACGACGAAGACGAGGAAGAAGTTGAAGAGGGAGAAGACGAGCATGGTGACGTCACGATTGAGAATGAAGAAGAAGTGGAGAGTGATGATGAGGATGGTGAAGAGGTAGTCTATGGTTTAATTTGATCGTAACGCGCTATGCGATCTTCATTTAGACCAATGTTGAAACCGTTACAAGCAAATGTTTTCAAGATTCAATGTAGTAAATTAGACTTTTCCTCACTCTTTTCAACGCGGTGCTGGAAAAACGGGAGTGAGGAAGTCTCCTCACCATAAAATGCTCAATTTCTCTGTATAATTTCGGTTCCGAGACTAGGCTTTTCACAAAAGTTGTTCTCCCAAACAAACCTCGTTTCATCATGAAATCCCGCGTCCGTGACCTCATGAATGAAATACGGTCTGCAATCTGCGGCCATTAGTAATCACTTATTTATAATAGGAAAGATTGGAAAATAATTTTTGTGAAGAATTAAGTCTTTGAAAGGCGAATAAACTAAGAAATCGGGCATTTTATGGTGAGAAAACTATCTTTTCTCTCGATATGAGGTGAGAAAGTTGTTTTGTCCACGAAAATGGTTTTTGTAGGAGGTCGACGAAGAACTCGTCAAGAAATTGAACGAGGCACTTGGAGACGCTGCAGTCAATGAAGGTCAAGAAGACTTTACAGAGGTATTTTTGTAATTTTCAATGAAAAAATACCGAGAAAATGCTTTTTCATACGTGGTTGAGGTAATTTTTTTTAGAAAAGTAGCATCCCTCCAGTGTCCATATGCATATGAAACCAAATTTAACAATTTTTGGTAACACGAAAATTTCTTTATGATGGTTTTGCATTACTACTGCTGTAGTGATAAAAACAGCGATTTATTTTCAAATTGTTTTCGAAGATTAATCGATACGTTGAAATTGAAATTATTATTTCAATGATTTTTCTATTTTATCATTGTTCGATAGTGCATTGTGAAAGATAAGTAGCGTCTGGTAAACGATATTGAGTACCACTAGCCAAAATGGACGTAACTGAACCTGAAACGAGAGCCTGCGACACACTGGTCCTGATCAAAAC
This sequence comes from Caenorhabditis parvicauda, assembly GCA_963978915.1. Lineage (NCBI taxonomy): Eukaryota > Metazoa > Nematoda > Chromadorea > Rhabditida > Rhabditidae > Caenorhabditis > Caenorhabditis parvicauda. The sequence continues at coordinate 14,432,531 of OZ022252.1, forward strand.
AATGAAATTTCGATTAGTTTTAACAAAGTTTCGAATATTAGTTGGTTTTTCATTAAAGGACTAGTTAAAACAAGAAAAAAGGAGGAATTTTGGTTCCGAACAGTAGAAAATTATTCGTTAGTGGTGACAAAAACTGTTAAACTCAATAATGAAGTTCGAGGAATACATAATTCTCATGTATAATCTTCAATAACTTTAATTTAAGGAAAATTGGGACGACGAGAAGATGGCGCGTATGGATGAAAGGCTGGCAGCAGCCTTCAAAGAGCTGGCACCATCCCTCTCAAAGTTTGTAATCTTGACTGAAAAAATTACTTCTTTCATGTTTCAGAAAGAGAAACGCTCAGAATGTTGAAGTATTGAAGATGAAGCTGACTGATCTACTGCTCATCACGATTTCTTCTAAGGACGCTAAGGATAAGTTGAAAATTGTGAGTTTTAGGACTTGTACACAAGAGACGTTCTATAATTTTATAATTGCGGTAGAATCAAAGAGAGAGAGAAGAGAGAGAAAGAAAGAAAGAAAGCTTCTTTCAGAAATTGGTCATCCCACTTCTACAATGGGCAAAGAAAGACGTCAAAGCTTACTCGAAGATCTCGACCAAAGTGTTCGGTTTATTGAAGCTGATTGTTCAGAGCAAGGTAAATTTCAGTCATTTCCAAAATCATCCTCAAAAAATGAAGTCAGACTAGGAAGATTTTGATTTTTAAAATGGACGGTTCAATTTTGAAAACGTTTCTACAAGGCCTCGTAAGATCTTATACGGTAATCTATCAAGTTATACTGTCGCATGTCTCATCTCAGTTACATGAAAATTGGAAAAAATAAGTTTTTAGATTAGGTCAAAAGCAAAAAGTAAACTTTTAAAAGTAAAAATCACAAGAAAACGTATTTTTTCAGAATTCAAAAATTTTGATTTTATCCTATGAAAACAGAAAAGTTGACTGGAATATTGAAAAGCACCAAAGTTGAATAGAAGTTTTGAGTGTGAAAACACTGTAATCAGAATGGTTTTTGTAAGATTTACAATATAGATGTATTCCGTTAATCGGAAAATAGATAAAAAGAGATGTGTGTGTATAAATAGGAGTAATAGGAAATAGTAATTCTTCACCAGTCGACTGTGAGAGATTTCGTATGATTTTGAATCGAAAAAAGGGCCCCTTGAGGGGGAGGGGGTAGATGGCAGGTTCTAAGGCACCGGGGCACGGGCGGACCCAAATCCTGAAGAAAGTAGCCCTTATGGCTTATCATATTATTAATTGACAAATCCTCCGCCCACTTTGCCCCGCCCCCTTTTTCGTGAGGCAAATTTTTGGGTGAAGCTTTTTGGTTTTGGTTGTGGGGGAAGGGGTTGTGCAAAAGTGGCCGGTAGTTGACGGGATTCGAACGCGCATTGAGCGAGTAGAAATCCAACGCTTTAACCACTCGGTCACCGCTGCACATTTTTTGCGAGCGCTGCACACGTGAACACTGGGGGCCCACAAGTTGTTGCATTGGTTCTAGCCCGACTTGCATTAGTTTTCGCCGTACTTGAATTGTACAGGGAGTGTGAAAGCGAACAGCAAGTCAAAAACCACTTATTTTTTCAATAAAAAGGTCTGAATATGTGTTTTTGTAATGAAAAACGGCTCTGAGCGTAGCGAGGACTACCTGCTTGTATTAATAATAGAACAAGGGGGCAGCAAGGAGAGCGGAAGAGAGGGAGAGAGCGAGAGAGAGAGAGAGCGCGAGAGAGAGAGAGAGAGAGCGAGAGAGAGAGAGCGAGAGAGAGAGAGAGAGCGAGCGAGAGAGAGAGAGCGAGAGCGAGCGAGAGAGAGAAAAGACAGAAAAAGAGAGTGAGAGAGAGAGGGAAATAGGAAAGATCTTGCCTTTTAAAACTACTTCTTTTTTTCAATCAAAAGAGTCTGAATATGTGATTTTGTAATGAAAAACGGGAAAAGGGACTCTGAGCGTAACGAGGACTACCTGCGTGTAGAAAAATAAGAAGATAATAGACCAGAATGATTTTTGTAAGATTTTATCCGGAAAATTACCGAAATTGTCAGCAAACCTCTGCAAAATCATTTTCTGAAACACAAAATTGTTCTTCAGCTATCCGTCGAAGACACTCTTCTGGCCACGACAATTCAAGAAGTTTTGACAGAATCACAGGGAGTCACCAACCCTGTTCTCATTGAAACAATCGCTACCATCGTCACTGGATTGGTAAGTGATTTTTATGAGACTTTGAATTTTTAAAAATGTAATTTTGTAGATTAAAAAATTTGTCAAGCTAGTGTTTGTGTTAAGATTTTCGCTGAATCGTCAAAAAACTAATTTTGATAGAATTTAGAAACAGAAAAACTATTTTGTGTCGAAAATTATACACTTAATACGAAAAAGTAGACTGAATCATCGAATCAAGAATCATTTCCTTACAAGGTGCAAAAAATTTTTTTGTGGTAATCAAGTTTAAACTTTGATCAAATCTTAGTTTTGTACCTAACCAGTGCTTTGAACCTTACCTAAGCCTAAAATTTGAGGCGTCGACAAAGATAAATGAAAAAATATTCATGATTCGTGATGCATGATTCAGTCTACTTTTTCGTATAAAATAAATTATACCCCGTTCAAATTATGGATAATTCGTCAAAAATTAATTTTTGAAAAAAATCAAAGCTGGTGTGAATAACACTACAGTAACTTATTTTTATTTGTTATTGATTTGAAAAACGGTATTTCGTAAGTCACATCCCGTTTATTTCAAACGTTCATAACTTCGTGCAGCACATCCCAATCAACTAGTTTCCAGGCTTAGGTTGGACCTTAGCTGGCCTATAGCTCACCTGAGCCTAAAAAGAGGTATTCATGGTAAAGCACACCAAGTTTTTCGCTTTTGAAAAAAAAACGGGACACGATTTACCAAATACCCAAAAAAAAGTTTTTTACCCACCTCAATCATCCGATTTTCAGCTTCGCAGTTCCGCAAACTCATCTGGTGCAGAAGAAGGAGAGCTCGGCGAAGCGACTAAGGCTCAGTTCGTGTCGTTATTCAACCAATTCCTACAGCAGACGGACGGCGCAGTACCCAATGAATTTGTTATCGTACCACTTTTGAAGTACCCGGTGAGTTTTTTTTTTACTTTAGTCAGTTGTTTAAAACATCTCCCTGTTTATACGCCGAGGTGAAAAAAAGCGGCGGAAATGAGAGCACAGACAATTTGCGGTTATGGAGTGTTTTGCATAGGTTTACGGTACTAATCGATATTCTCTTTTCATTTTATCGTAGAACTTTTTATTTCGTGACTTGTCTCTAAAAAACGTCTATTCGAGTGTTCAAAATATTTTCCAAATGTCCTGAACACATTTAATACTCGAAATTGGAAAGTTCGAACATTCCACACAAAAATTAAAAATAAAATTTTCGAGTTACTGTAGTTCTTGCTTCCAGATGGTTCTGGCGCCAGGGGGGCAAGAGTACATGAGGGGTGCGGGACGCAGATGCAGTGAGACAGTGTGATACTGTTGGAGCGCAAGACCGCGACGCCCCTTAGCGATTGGATTCCAAATTTTCCCATTTCAGAAACTCTTCACCGGTCTCCTGGAGATTCTCGTCGAAGCGTCGTTCAACGAGACGTACAGAATCTTCAGAAGGGTGAGTATTTTATACTATGAAATAGCGAAAATAGTAGGTTGAGTCTGGTGCACACTGTGGCAAACGCAGTTAAAAAGTGTAAGCAAAGCAATTCGATAGAGTAGATCAAAGTTCAGTTACTGTAGTTCGAAAAATGTTGTTTTTTCCTGTCTTTTTTCATCCCAGATTCACAAATCGTAACGGAAAAATGTTCGAAGTACTCGAAACTAATTTTGGGAACTGTGCGCAACTGTTATAGAGATGAGAAAACGAGGAAATTAAGTTTAAATATTAGCCAAAACAAAATAATGAGGTAAGTGCGCTCCGCTGAGAGGCTTATGCTTTTGCCGAGGTGTGTGGTGTTTCTTCTAAGAACATACCACATAAACAGATTGTGATCGAATAGCGTTGTTATTATGAGATTCTCAACTTCTGCAATAACTCTTTTGAACCAATCGATAACTATCGCATGATCCAGAAAATCAGAAGAGGTTGGAATTGGGACAAATTTAGTTCTGAATTTGATTGTATTTTCGATGGATATCTTATGGTCTAGAAAATGTATTAATATGACCTAGAATCCCGAAAAAGTTTTACAAATAAAAATTCAGACAGAAATCCTGAACGCTGCCGCATCGATCTGCACCAAACAAGTGTTGAAAGAAGAGAAACTGAAAAAGTCATTTGTCTCACTTGCCGCGAAAGCCATCGGAAGTTACCTGACGACCAGCGTCGGAGCCTTCGCCGACGTCAAGACCAGATTCTTTGCCAACGTCGTCAAGTTCCTCATCAGCTTGTCTTCTGTGCTAGCTGGAGATGAAAAGAAGGTATAATTTTGAATTTCAAATGTTCTGTTTTTTATTCATAAGAGTTTTAAAAGGAAATTTATAGAAAAACTGGTTTTGTTCGATTTCAATATCATGAACTATGACTTTATGGGTATTTTTTCAGACAATGGTTCTGTAGACCACAGGACATCGAAATTTAAACGTTATTTTTGAAAACAAGTCGAGAACAAAAAAGAAAAATTAAGACTCAAGAAGTTTGATAAAGTAACGTAGCTCGTTTTCTTCTGTTTTTGTATTTTTATTTTTAAAAATCAAAGTACTTTTGAAAAGTTGAGATGATATTTTCATAATAAAAGGGTTTTTTCTTTTATTGTGAAATAATAATGATTTAATAAAAATTTATTTCAGTAAAAGATAGAAATATTTTTAGCATCGTTACACTAACAAAAAGCACGATCAGTGAAGATATAAGGATGAATAAGGATTTTGCAAATAATGGGGTTGAGTTCCTTTTTTTTAAAAATAGCGATAAATAACGACGGTGATGGATAGGTAGATAGTTCATTTCCAGAAGGCGAGTGTAAAAGACATAAAAGATATAAAGAAAAAGAACAAATATATTTCAAAAGTGTGAAATTCGTTGAGTGTAAGCAGAGCAAATCGTTAGAGTAGATCAAATTTCAGTTACTGTAGTTCAAAAATATTACTATTCCTACTTTTTTCTTCCCAGATTCACAAATCGTAACTGAAAAATGGTTGAAGTATCGTTGGGAACAGTCCGCAACGTTCAATATGTCTAGTGAAACATTTATTAAAGTACAAAAACTTTCGAAAATCAAAGCGGAGGTCGGCAAAGCGGTTGCGAAGCGGTTTTATTGTCATAAAGCGTGTTCACGAATCTTTTTTTGGTACGTCGCAAAGAACTCGGCGAGATACCTCTTGTTCTTGACTCTGTAATCTTATAAAAGTTTTCGGAATGACGCACACTTCGGCAAAGGCATAAGACAATGTAACCGCGTGGCAACCGCTTTGCCGACCTCCGCTTTCATTTTCGAAAGTGTTTGTATTTTAAAAATGTTTCACTAGACATATTGAACGTTGCGAACTGTTCCCAACGATAGTTTTACCTACTTCAAACATTTTTACGTTACGATTTGTGAATCTGGGACGAAAAAAGTAGGAAAAGTAAAAATTTTTGAACTACAGTAACTGAAATTTGATCTACTCTATCGATTTTCTTTGCTTACACTTTTCAACTGCGTTTGCCGCGGTGTGTGACGTGAAAGGAAAATAAACAAAACGCATACTCCAGGGAAGAAAGATAAAATTTTGATTTTCTCTCAAATAGTTTTTTTCAGTCGGCAATACTGAAAACGGAAGTCGAATCAGCAATTCTGGCTTTGACTGATAAGGAGTTCAGCTCGAAGTTGAAGAAGATCAACCATGTTTCCCAACAAGTCAACAGAAGATCCATCGGAGCCGCCTTGAACCTTGTGGCAAAGAACCTGGAAATCACACTGGAGAAGTAAAAGTTGTTGAGTTTTTACCCATTTTGTTTATCTTTTTTGTTATGAATTTGTTGTTACTCAAATTAGCATAAGAAGCAGGGGTAGGCAGCCGACCTGGCACTGGCACACTTTTTCGGGTCTGAAATGTTCAGGGTTATGGGAAATCACTTGTTCTCGGATACAGTAACCGAGTATTACGGTATCTTGCCAAAATGCAATCAGCTCAGATGAACTTCGATTCGAAAGCCTAGGAGACCAGCCAGAATGTACAATTTCGTGGCCCCTTGGTGGCATTCCCTTGTGAGCTGAAAGTTATCACACGGTTTTAGTGTATCTCCGATGAACTTAAAATTTCCCACTGAACTTTTCCTTTTTTTAACCTATCTTTGAAACATGGAAAAAGACTAAAATTCATTATCTTAGCTCTCTCTCTCTCTCTCTTCCATCGTCTCTCTTTCTCTCTCCCACTCTTCCCTCATCTCTCTCTCTCTCTCTCTCTCTCTCTCTCTCTCTCTCTCTCTCTCTCCCTTTCACTCTCAGCCCTCCCTGCAGCTACATTGCCGGTGAGAAATTGATGAGTGATCAGGTTTTAGAGTAGTTGCTGTATAGTAATGGAAGATTACTGCAGAGGACACGAGACAGCTGCCCCCCTCCCCCCCCCCCCCCCCAACGTGTGCAGAGCCCTTCACCCCTCCTTACGCTTTTTACAATAGCCGGGAGTTGATCGGCTAGGTAACAGGTAGGTTGCCGTCATCACACCTCTGACCACTCTGATGATATCCGATCCGAACACGTGTATCCGTTTTTTGCTGTAGAAGTCCTGAACGTTTAGCCATTTTTCTACATACGGTTCTTATTGTCTTTTCCGTATACGGAGTGCCAAGATCAAAAAAATCGAGTGGAGATGGAGTTTCAAAAAAGGCACGAATCATTCGATCCCAATCAATAGATTCAAATTTTCGCTCCGGATGACCGCTTTGCAGCCGTATTTTGGTATTTTTGCCCATTTATTCCATGTATTCTGCTCAATTTTAGTCCTTAATGAATAAGAAAATTGTTTTGAAAGTTACTGTAAGATGTTTTGAGGAGACTAACCAGTATTGATATCGAATATGTAGTTAATCTCTCGATTTGAAAATTTTGCAACTAGGCGATTTTTGACCGACCATCCTTGGTTGTCCCACCCCCGTTACGCCCACTTTTGGAATGGCCGAATGTGTTACACCGTGCTGTATGAATCTTTGATTGGGAATTCTTAGCAGCCGCAACATTCAGTTGCTAAAGCAGTACTGACACGAAGTCTCAATCTAATAATTTACCTTGGTAATGATGCTTCATTCACTCATGTTAACTTTTACTGCAACTTTTTTTTCTTTTTCTGAAAATCTCATTCTCATTCTCTCTGTCTCTCTGTCTCTCTCTCTCTCTCTCTCTCTCTCTCTCTCTCTCTCTCTCTCTCTCTCTCTCTCTCTCTCTCGTTCCAACCCTTATGACCCCGAATTCCACCTCTCTTCTTCACAATGTGCACGGAAAAGTAATAAAAATAGCTAGCTAATGGATCTCGAAATGTTCCAAGTCTCGTGGGGTGTGTTACTTTTCATTTTTCACTCTCAGAAACCCATGAACCCACCTGGCCCGAGCCTCCGTCACAGTCTCAACCCAAACGACGCTGACGACAGCGACTCATCATCATCGCAATCGTCATCGACCTCGTCCTCGACGCCCCTACGACGGCCTAGAAGATCGGCGACAGTGTCGCCGGGAAGTCGACACTCGTTGAGTCAGAAAAGGTGGGAGTCTTTTTTCAAAGATCATATGAGTAGGCCTTGTTCCAGTTTTTTCCCAGAAATAAGAAAAAAACATATCATGTAAGAAATCAAATCTTTAAAAATCACTAGGAGCAACAGACGTAAAAATATCGAAAACCATATTGAAAATGCGAGGATGAACACATCTGACTCAAAACCGTAACATGATTGGAAAACGGTAAATCAATGTAGAACCAAGTGTTTTATTTATTGTTGTACTGAATAGACTCATGTTTTCTACTCTTCTAGTCATTATAAATCATATGGACACGGAATGTAAAATCGTTTTCTGGATAAACTAGTATGAACATGGTTTTCACTTGTTACAGACAAAAAATGTTTTACCTGAGTTCTCCAGACTTAATACGAAAAATTAGACTGAATCAATTTAATCAAGAATCATTTCCTTACAAGGTGTGAAATTCTTTTGTGGTAATCAAGTTTAAACTTTGATCAAATCTTAGCTTTGTACCTAACCAGTGCTTTGAACCTTACCTAAGCCTAAAATTTGAGGTTTCGACAAAGAGAAATGAAAAAATATTCATGATTCGTGATGCATGATTCAGTCTACTTTTTAGTATAAAATGTTCTCCAGTGTACCTTGATAGACATGTCCTCAAAGATAATGAACCCAAAAACTTGAACCAACCCCCCAACAAGATTTTTGGTGTTCGTTAGGTGTAAAATAGCGAACTCGGCTCAAATTTCACTGACCTGATTTCAGTTTCCGAAGAAAAAGCGACGCTAATCTTCACTTCTTCGACGAACGCGAGAGGCAGCGGGAACGGAGGAGGAGTATGGTAGGGTTCTTACAGTAATCTTATTTTATTCCTAATTTATTTTTTAAAATAATGAGTTGGGTTATTTCTTGCTATATTGTTCTGCATATCAAAACTCACTCCCTTTCTATTCTGACTTTCGGGTTTAAAAAAAGTGGGTGTGGCTTAAGCATCCCACTGCAGGTCCGCGCAAGCCGTGAACGGAGTGAAACACGCAGAAGTAATATCAACCTGCGGAAGACCAACAGTGAACCGAATGTCGACATGCCAGTTTCCGTGAGATACCGTAATCCTTGGTTACTGTAACTTAGAAATTCAGATCGATTTTGCCACTCTTCAGAAGGTTCTTTTAACGTTGCCGAAGATAGCCGCGGCTGCATCGAAAAAGAGTATTATGGTGAGGTTGAGAGAGAGAGAGAGAGAGAGAGAGAGAGAGAGAGAGAGAGAGAGAGAGAGAGAGAGAGAGAGAGAGAGAGAGAGAGAGAGAGAGAGAGTGAGTGAACTCTTCAGGCAGATTCTGATTCCGGAGGTGAAGACGTCATGTCAACGGAGATTGAAGAGCTAAAAGACGCAGCAAAAAGCATTCAAAGTCTCCAACGGGTTCTAGCCCTTCCCCAACAACATTCTTCTGATAGAGGAGGTTGGCAAGGGATCGGAGACCAAACTACAAACACTTTTGCAGTCTTCTCCGACGCCGACGATCGCAGCATGACAGCTGAGTCATCGGATACAAGAAGGTCTGGAATTTCGACCAGACTGGGACATCCCAGAGGAGTCATGCAGTTCATCCCGTCGTTGAGGTTTTCTTGAGTACTGTATCGGACAAAATCTTAATCGGTGTTTTCTGAAAAGTAGAATTCTACTCACTGCGGTAAACACAGTTAAAAGGTGTGAGCAAAGAAACGGTATAGTAAATCAAATTTCAGTTACTGTAGTTCAAAATTTTTCATTTTTTAAACCTTTTTTCATCCCAGAGTCACAAGTGAGAAAAATTTAGTAGGCAGACTAACTTCGGGAAAAATCCGCAGAAAAATTGAGAGAGGCGAAAATGAGGAAAACAGGTTAAAACAATACACATATCTAGCAAAAAGTCTAACCGATTTCAAACTCGCGGCAGTCGCATTTTTGTAAACTGAGTACGGTAGGGTCGGGACTCTCACAACGAACAGTTAGATCTTTAAGGATTTAAATTATTATTCCTACTTTCAGTCCATTGAAATTAAAGGCGCATTACTTAATCGTTCATGTTTTTCGAAGCGAAACTGCTACGCTAACTAAGAAACCGATTTACGGAGGTCAGACTTTTTTACAGGTAGAGGAAGATATGTGCAATAGCAAAAATAAAATAATGAGGTAAGCACGCTCCGGGGAGGGAACTGCAAAGCGGTTGCAGAGCGGCTATATGTATTTATTCCTGATCCGCAGTGTGTAGAAGTCATTTTTGTTCATGGATTCCGGGAAAAATACTCGTTTAAGCTGGAATCGAACATTTTTGTATGTTTCAGAGATGAAAGAAGAACTTCCGTGGTGTCGAGGAAGGTCTCGGCGCCAGAAACGTTTAGAGCATCGACGGACTTGGATGATATACCTCCGGAAGCGATGTCAAGCAAGCGAAACAGGTATAGTAGGTCAAACTTGGAAAGTACAGTACACACTGCGGCAAACGCAGTTGAAAAGTGGGCAATTAGTGAATCGCATCCCATTTTTAAAAACGGGATGCGACAACTTTTTTCGCATCACATGAACACCTATTTTTTAGGCTTAGGTTTTTTTTCGTTCAACCCAAGCCTAAATACAAGGTGATTGGACTGTTCGAAGCAAAGTTACAGACGTTTGAAAAAAAGGGATGCGATGGGATACGATTTAATCATTGCCTGAAAAGTGTAAGCAAAGCAAATCGATATAGTAGATCAAATTTTAGTTACTGTAATTCAAAAAAATTTACTTTCCCTACTTTTTTCATCCCATATTCACAAATCGTAACGGAAAAATGTTTGAAGCAGGTGAAACTATCGTTGGGAACAGTCCGCAACGTTCAATATGTCTAGTGAAACATTTTTAAAGTACAAACGCTTTCGAAAATGAAAGCGGAGGTCGGCAAAGCGGTTGCGAAGCGGTTATATCGTCTTATGCTTATGCTTAGGTTTGCAGTAGTTGAAACATCAAACTTGGATAATCAAACCGGGATAAAAATATTCCAGAAGACGTGGAGTAGTGGATGAGATGTTCTCCTCGGCATCGTGCCTTCTACCGGACCGCCCCTCAGAAGCACTGGCAGGAGTCAATAGGTTCTCGAAGCTGCTTGACTCGTTTAGAGAACGACCTCAGAGTCCTGAGCAACATCCGACGATTACATGGTATGGGTTTGAAGAAGTTCATCTGTGAAAAATATCAATGATAAAGTGCTTTATTTGGGTGATAACACTGGTCTCACTCTGCACATACATATATTGCTAGAGGCATGGCCGTTTTCAAACGCGCTCTAATCTAACTTTTGAAGAATGAGTACGGTAACTCTCACAACGAACAGTTAGATCTTTGTCGATTTAAATTATTATTCTTATTATGATTTTAATTTCTTTCTTATTATTTTTTTTTCCGATTTACGGAGGCAAGACTTTTTTATAGGTAGAGGAAGCTATGTGGGCTAGATTTTGAAAATCTCTAGTTTTTTTCAGGTATGCCAGAGTAGGTAAAATCGTGGCAGGGTTGGGAAATTCAGGACAGATTAGGTAAAACTCTGGTGGATTCAGCTTTTCGTCGACTCAATTGGGTCTATTTTGTCGATTTTTACCTGGACTTTGTCGATTTTAAATTTCCAGAGGAATAGAAAACGAGAAAAATAGGTTAACAAAAAATTATTGAGGTAAGTGCGCTCCACGGATGCACATAGCTTCCTCTACCTGTAAAAAAATCTGGCCTCCGTAAATCGGTTACTTAGTACTGTAGCAGTTTCGCCTTGAAACACAGGAACGATTAAGTGATGCGCCTTTAATTTAAATGAACTGTAAGTAAGAATAATAAATTAAATCCACAAAGATCTAACTGTTCGTTGTGAGAGTTACCGTACTCATTCTGCAAAATTGAGATTAGAGCGCGTTTGAAAACGGCCATGCTTCTAGCGATATATGTGGGATGGTCTTGCGATGCGGTTGCAGAGCGGAAAACAGCAGTATTCAAAAATCGACAGAATGTTGTTCTGACTGCCGTTGGTCAAAATCGATTGCTGAGGTCATTGATTTTTTATAGACATGAATTTTCCAGGAGCCCTTTCACGTACACTTCACCGACCAGGGAAGATGGAGTAGGCATGGAGGATTCACTCCATGAAGCTGATGTATTACTGTGGAATAAACGGAGTCGAGCAAGTTTGAGGAGACATCACAGGTAGTGAAAGAAAGAGAGAGTGTGAGAGAGAGAGAGTGAGAGAGAGAGAGAAATGTACTACGACAGCCGCGCAAAGCTGAACCGATTATTGATTGATTTTATCGATTTTTCTGTTACCTGAAGTCCAGGACGAGTCTGATGGGCTATGATATTCTTGATTTGACACATGGGCGGTGTGGTTTGCAGTTTCACTGTAAAACATAGTGCGTATTGTCGTAGAATACAGTGTTATGTCTGCAGACACGAAAAACTTACGAAGTTGACTGAAAGACTCTTTGAATGCCGCTTCGAAGACACTACGACGTTCTGCGTTAGAGAATTCGAAGCCTATGGTTTCCACGGCGTTTCTGAAGAATTTATGTAGAGAGAGAGAGAGAGAGAGAGTTAGAGAGAGAGAGAGAATAAATCTTACTGTGATGCCACGAAAAGATGTACCGTAGTCAAATCTGGATTCGAAGCCATTTGCTCGTGGAGACTTCTCATCATTAGACCATTTTTGGATTCTATTTCTTCGAGTAGGTGACAGAGATCCTGAAATCAGGAGATTTAGACAAAAAACTTACGAAGTTGACTGAAAAACTTTTTGAATGGCGCTTCAAAGACGCTACGACGTTCTGCGATTGAGAATTCGAAGCCTATGGTTTCCACGGCGTTTCTGAAGAATTTATGTAGAGAGAGAGAGAGAGAGAGAGAGAGAGAGAGAGAGAGAATCAACGTCATCCTTTAGTGTCCGAAATCTAGCAGCAAAGGAGCTTTTCGACACAGAGAAGTCCTTCGTAGAAGGTCTCGAATTTCTCGTAACGGTGAGCCATCAGGAAAAAGGGCGTAGCCTATTTCGACTTTCCAGAAATACATGCGCCCACTACGTCAGCCGCTGGAATGCACTCTGATTGAGGCGTCGCTTGTAGACAAAATCTTCTACAGGGTGCCAGAGATTCTGGCCCACCACCAGGTGCTTCTGGCAGCTTTGAGCCAGAAAATTGAGCACTGGCACAAGGATTCTGTCATTGGCGATGTGCTGCTAGCTCATGTAGGTTTTTTTTAAATTTGGAATGAGTAGGTCAAATATTTTTTGACCTACCTTATTTATTTCATTTTTGTGACGAAAATCAGAGAACAACACACTTTGGTAAACGCTGCGAACTGCGGCAAATGCAGTTGAAAAGTGTAAGCAAAGAGAATCGATATAGTAGATCGAATTTCAGTTACTGTAGTTCGAAAAAATTTACTTTTTTTCGTCCCAGATTCAAAAATCGGAACGTAAAAATGTTTGAAGTAGGTAAAACTATCGTTGGGAACAGTCCGCAACGTTCAATATGTCTAGTGAAACATTTTTAAAGTACAGACACTTTCGAAAATGAAAGGAGGTCGGCAAAGCGGTTGCGAAGCGGTTATATTGTCTTTGCCGAGGTTTGGGGCGAGGCACTCGATACAGTAAATCAAATTTCAGTTACTGTACTCAACAATAGCCGCTAAAAGCACAGAATAATGGGCGTGATTTCTTAATTCACCCATACTATTTTCAGTTCTCGAAGCAGTCCATGATCGAAACGTACATCGCGTTTGTCGACAATTTCAAGTACGCAAAGACAGCCATAGGACAAGCGAGGCAGAAGCATGCATTTGAGAAGTACTACAACGTGAGTAACGTGGTGGGCACCTTCTAGACACGTTTTTTCAGAGATGTTGCCGGGACCATCAGAATAAGCTGGATCTGGATTCGCTATTGATCTCTCCTATTCAGAGAGTTCCGAGGTGGGGGATAGAGGGGAGAGAGAGAGAGAGAGAGAGAGAGAGAGAGAGAGAGAGAGAGAGAGAGAGAGAGAGAGAGAAACTTCAGATATGAACTAATCGTGAAGCAAATGTTAAAACACACTCCAGTGGATCATGAAGACCGAGAAAGACTTCAGAAGGCTCAACGTCATATTAGATGTCTAGCTGTGAGACCTTAACTTTAGCTTCAACAATTTTAATTTAGATCTAAAGAAACTTAGCTTTGACCTTAATCATAACTTTGAACATTTTTACTCTCGAAGGATTTTATTTTGACCTTAACATCCCTAATTTAGATCTTAGAAACTTTAATTTTGACCCAATCACATCTAACTCTTCCAGAACGCAATAAATGAGCACAAAGAAGGAGGTGAACAAATGGAACAACGTCTGCGCGAAATCGAAGCGATTGTCGACGGTCTAGATGATGTAAGATTTTCCTACACGAGCGGTCAAGCATCGAGTTTCACTTGCAGCTCGTCGCCAACGGTCGGACTTTCATCAGATACGATATAGTGAACATTCGAGAGTCAAACAAGCAGCGGTGCATTTTCATGTTATCGGATCTGATTTTACTCACAAGTGTCAAAACTAAACAGAAGACGTCGATTTCGAAAATCAGGTAATTTTTGGGTCACGAATATGGGCCAGTAATCTTCAGAGTTAACCACGTCCCACATAGTTTCCTCTACCTGTAAATAAGTCTGGCCTCCTGGCCTTTTGGAAAAAAAATGTTGCAATAATGCTCTATTGCTAATTTCATTGATACCTTCTGGATGAAGAAAAACACTCATATTTCAGTTCACAAATGGACTTTCTCGAAAACAATCGATTCAAGCTCCTGGTCAAAATATCCTTAGATGACATAATAATTGCCAAAGGTGAGGAGAAAAAGCAAAAATAGACAGAAGGATCGATCCAACGACGTTTTCAGACACTTTTTCACAATTGGAAGAAGCCGAACGAAGTCTGGAGAATGCTAAAGAAGACGACAGGGTTGTCAAAAAGATGTTGCAATTGAGTAACTTGCTCAAGTGTGATAAAAAGGTGAGCAAGAGAGAGAGAATGAAAAACTGTCTGATCGTCTAAATCTCCTGATTTCAGGATCTCTGTCACCTACTCGAAGAAATAGAATCCAAAAATGGTCTAATGATGAGAAGTCTCCACGAGCAAATGGCTTCGAATCCAGATTTGACTACGGTACATCTTTTCGTGGCATCACAGTAAGATTTATTCTCTCTCTCTCTCTAACTCTCTCTCTCTCTCTCTCTCTACATAAATTCTTCAGAAACGCCGTGGAAACCATAGGCTTCGAATTCTCTAACGCAGAACGTCGTAGTGTCTTCGAAGCGGCATTCAAAGAGTCTTTCAGTCAACTTCGTAAGTTTTTCGTGTCTGCAGACATAACACTGTATTCGACGACAGTACGCACTATGTGTTACAGTGAAACTTCAAACCACACCGCCCATGTGTCAAATCAAGAACATCATAGCCCATCAGACTCGTCCTGGACTTCAGGTTACAGAAAAATCGATAAAATCAATCAATAATCGGTTCAGCTTTGCGCGGCTGCCGTAGTACCGGGTAAGCGGAGTGACAGCACACCATTCGTTTGGATCTGTGCAGCAGATAAATTTAGTGGACAGGTGCGTTGCGGTCGTTGCAACGCGGTCATGACGTCATTATTTCAGGTTGCAGTCATTTCCTTGGAATCCGGTGAAAACTCCATAGAAAGTTGCTCAGCGATTGGGAATGCGGCAGTGACTGCGATGTGCACGGTACCACCACCTATGTAAGTCCAGCGGTCACGCAAAGCGGTTTTGGCCATAAAGCACGATTTCATTTATTGTAAAATGCGGTATGCTCCAGGGGGCGGAGCGTCGCAGATTTCTGCAATCGACACATGAAACTCCAGAATGATATGATGAAAATCTAGATAGAACGCGCAATTAAACCTCACCCCGATGCTCCCAGCGGCGGAGCATCACCGACTTCTGCAATCGACGCATAAAATTCCAGCAAGAGCCGGAAGAGAAAATCTAGAATGGACAAATCATTTGACTTTACTGCAAGAAGCAGCGAGAGGATTGTCGACTTGAACAGGTTTTGTGGTATTTCATACACAAAATTTCTGTTTTTTTACAGTTCTGGTTCGGATTCTGATTCGTCGTCGGACGAAGCGCCGTCGTCGTCGTCATCCGGACAAACTTCCATATGGATTGGGAACGATGATGGAGAGTAAGATTACTGTAATCACAGTATCTTTTGACCTACCATTTTCAGAGTCTTCGTCGTCAATTCGAATGAAAGAGTCAGGACTAGAGCTAGGGAGCGGTTGGCAAGGTTGAGGAATAGTGAGTGTTGACCAATAAGATGAAAGGGGCGGAGTCTGCTTGTAGTTCTGGATATTCATTGAACTGCAAACTTCCGACCAATCAGAGAAAAGGGGAGGAGTCAGCTTGTAATTCTGGAAATTTATTGAACTGCATTGTACCAAACAAAAAGGGCGGAGTCTGCTTGTAATTCTGATAATTCATTGAACTGCAAACTTCGGACCAATCAGAGAAAAGGGGCGGAGCTTTCAGGCGTGACCGCAATCTGCGCATCCAATGGTCACGTTTACGTAGCTACCAAGAGCTCCCCAACAGAGATACAACTGTTACAGTTTCATCCTAATCAAGGTATGCTTTCTCAATTCTACAGTAACCAGCTACCGTATCCAGATCGAACCTGGGACCTCGAAAATCCGATGAGTATCCGGCATGAGTGCGTCAGCCCGATCAGTTCCATCATATCGGTAAGTATCCGATCTGTACAACCGGTACTGTTTAGTTGGAGTCGTTATCGTCTCGTAAATCGGCAAATGTACCTTTATTTTGAACCTAGAAGTTGAGTAACTTGCTTGTTCGCTTGTTGTAAACTAGGATTGTCTTCGTAAATTCACACATGCGCCTTTATTTTTCAGGTTGGAAAGCGACTGATCATAGCAAGTGGCAACTCACTGTACTCGTTTTGTACCGATGGAACTGGCTGGCAGGTATTTTTAATTTTACTTTGATCAAAATCATTTATTGCATACTGCGGTAAACGCAGTTAAGAAGTGTGAGCGAAACAGGGGCGGGGCCAATCGATAGAGTAGATCAAATTTACTGTAGTTCAAAAAACTTAATTTTCCTAACCTTTTTTCTACCCAGAGTCGTGACGAAAATTTGATTCAAGTAGGTTAACTAACCTTCGAAATTAGAAAAAAAGAGAAAATTTAGTGAAAAAATAGCAAAAATACTCGAAAATAAAATATTGAGGTAAATGCGCTCTGCGGACGGTTTTGCAAAGTGGTTGCAGAGCGGCTATATCCCCTTATTCCTTTTCTGCACGACACTAAACCTCTGAATTTCAGCATTCGACTGCAATCCTTCCGTCATCAGATTCCATCAGTGTCTTGGCTGCTTCTGGGTCTTTACTTTTTGTCAGTGGTCGCAGATCCACCGTCATTTATGTAGTTGACGTGTTTAACTTGAGGTTGCTGAACAACTTTAACATCTCGCAAGTTGTCAGGAGTCAGTTAGCTGGTATGTTTTCTCACTATAGACTGGAAATTATTATGCTTCTTGAAAAGTCATGCCGAGACCTCTCGTAAATCGACAATGAGTCCCTTCAACTTTGTTCTAATGTCACTCGTAATGCACCTTTGATTTTTGCTTCGAGACCTCTAGTAAGCCTACAGTTAGTGTGTTTTTTCTCTTGCTTCGAGATCTTTCGTAAATCTACATCAGAAAGCAATCTCGGGAAAAAAAAACACAACGAACATGTTCCTTTAGTTATCGCTTTGGGACCTTCAGTAAATCTACAATACGCAATGCGCCTTCATTTTCCGTTCTAGGATCTCTAGTAAATTCACAGAAGTCGTGCTCCTTTACAACTGAAACCGCCTTTTGTGATCTCCAACGGCTATGTATATCTTCAATTTTTTCAAGACGTTTCGTAATTCTACAATGACAAGAGCCTTCCTATTCTAGCAGCTAGTTTCTATTTATTGTAGGAAACAGTGAAAATTCTCATGGCCTAGAAAAACTAATCCGAGGTTTTCAATAACACATATTTAGGAAGAGAAGACATACTGCGTGAGCACAAAATGGGCTGTCTCCGAGTCACTTGTTTCACCATTGCGCGTGCTCACTTGTTCATTGGAACTTCTGCGGGTTTCATCATCAATACTCCAGTCTCCAGTGCTAAGCACCAGCCTTCACCGGATCTCAAAGGTAATATTGTGGGCGTGGCCTGCCTGTAGAAGAGACGGTGGGTGTGGTCAACCAATGTACTGGTAGGCGTGTGTAAGAAATAAGTAGGCGGAGCTAACAAATAAAAAGAGGTTTTTCGAAATTACTAGAGGCGTATCAGGCCTATAAGAATGTGAACTGGGCGTGTCCTTACTATCACAATAATCGATAATGGGCGTGTCTATCCAGTTGAAATTGGTATTTTACAGTATGCGAAATGGGCCACAGTGGACCGTGTCGAATTCTGCTCCCAGTGAACCTCGGAACGACAAAACAACAGAAGAAATCGAGTCTATCACCGCCATTCCATCAGTCTTCTCAGGTTTGACGCGAGAATGCACCAAAAAGCTTTTATAACGCGCAAATGCACCAAAGATCTGTCCTGACGTAAAAACGCACCAAAAGTGTTTTCTGACGCTAAAATGCACCAAACGATTTTTCTGCCGTAATAGTGCACCAAAAACTCTTCTGACGCAAAAATAGCTAAATTTATGATTAACATTGTAAGACGTAAATTTGTACGGAACTCAGTTTCTGACGACACAATACACTAAAACAAATCCATGACGCAAAAATGCACCAAAAATTTCCAGCTAATGCTCCTCAGCTGTGGTGAAGGACTTGACGACCAATCAGCTAAGCAGGACCCATCTACGGACTGTATCAATCATTTAATATTCTGGAAACTGATGTGATTTGTGTACAAAATATATTATTTTATTGATTTTTACGCCAAAATGCACAGAACGTCCTGGGCTGACGCCAGAATGCACAGAAGTGTCAGAGGTCCGGAAACTACATAAAAACCTCTGGTTAGACGAAAATCGTTTACGAATAAATGAACAAAATTTTTATTGCTTGACGCAATATTGCACAAAACGGTGTAAATCTTTGTTCTCAGCTTTATCGTTGCTGACAAAAAATCAGAAACAATAATGCACACGATTGCCTAAAATGTCGTGAGAACGCATTTTTGCGGCGAAGGTGCACAGAAAGTATACAACAATTCCTGAAAAAATTGAATGACACTCAAAACCTTCAAATTGACGTAAGAATGCACAGAAACTTCGTGAAATTACAGAATTATACACGTGTATCGTGTACCAACTGCTGGAGTCATTTCTTTATCAAATGGCGTCTGCCGAGAGCACTGAATGTTAGTTACGAGAAAATGCAGACAAAACTTTTCGAGCGTGACGCAAAAATGCACAGATTACTTTTCAATGAGCACAATTTTCAGATAAATTAGTGGTTGCTCCAGCCTTGACAGATACCTTACTGAGAGTTCATAAAATTGATATTGGGGATTACCTAGGTTACAGAGCTACAGTAACCCTAGTTACAGTATCCTTCAGGCCGCGGCTCGTACTCACAAGTCGCCACAGCCATGGATTTAGAACGCAAGGAAAAAGTAGCTGTGAAAATTATAGATTTACTGTGAGCTACAGTAACCCCGAGTTCATGGTAGATCAAAAGTAATTTGCAGATCGAAAGATGCAACAAAAGAGTATCTTACCAAGTTTCTGCCAAGAGAAGTCGAAATTATAAAAATGGTTGATCATGTGAACATCATGAAAACCTATAAGGTTTGTGATCTTTTGCTCATTTTCTTTGAAGTCAAAGATAATCTAAACAATCGATATCACTAAGCCCCGCCCCTTTTTCTTGTCTCATGTTAACTGGAACCGTTTGAGTCTCCAAAAAAACTTCTCGGTCTAGAAAGTCAAGGTCATTGTGTCCGAAGTTTTGCAGAATGAGATAAAGTCGATGGTCTAGACTGTCTAATGTACCGTTTTTTTGCAAGAAATGACATTTATTGATATCAACTACACGGTGACTATGATGGAATGTCAGAGAAGACTTAACGTCTGAAGGATCCGTCCTCGAAGAAAACTCCACCGTCGATGGCGCAGTACTTGGGGCAGATTCCTCTCTCACCGGCACCTCCGGACTGTCCTGGCTGTCCTGGGGCTCCTGGGTTTCCGTCGGCTCCTGGTTGTCCTGGAGCTCCGTTTGGTCCCTTCTGTCCGGCTGGTCCTGGGTATCCCTGGGATCCTGGGGCTCCTGGCTGTCCTGGGGCTCCGGCTGGTCCTGGTGGTCCCTGTGGTCCTGGGGCTCCGACAGAGGATGATCCTTGAGCGTCTTGTCCTGGGGCTCCTGGTTGTCCTGGTGCTCCTGGCTGTCCTGGTGCTCCTGGGGCTCCCTTTGGTCCTGCTGGTCCTGGGGCTCCAATTCCAGATCCGAATCCTGGCTGTCCTGGGGCTCCAGCGTCTCCCTGTGGTCCTGGGGCTCCTGGTGGTCCAGCTGGTCCTTGTGGGCATGGTCTGCATGGTGGTGGGGTGACTGGCTCACATGGTGTCTGTGGTGGACGTCCTGGGTTTCCTGGGTGTCCTGCAGCTCCTGGCTTTCCTGGTCTTCCTGGAGCTCCTGGGGTTCCAGCTGGTCCAGCTGGTCCTGGCTGGCAGCATCCATCGCAAGATCCTCCTGCAGATCCGGCGGCGGCGAATCCGTTGACAGCTCCGAAGTCACCGTCGTATCCAGCTTGACGGGCGACACGAGTGTGGTTCTTTGGGTTGGTCTTCATGTGGTTGACTTCAGACCAGATGTCCTTGGCCGAGTGCTTGCAGAAGGAAATCTCTTGGTTAAGGGACTTCTTCACTTCCTCCACGTAGTTGAAAACCATCGGAAGGGTGACACACACCTGCAATCATTACATCTCAAGTGAAAGAAGGACATACTGCTTCTCAAAGAATCTAATGCTCACCGAAAGAACGGCGACGACGGAGAAGCTAACGGCCGAGTAGGCGACGAACCGGTAGGCGCTGTGTCTGACCTGGTCTTCCATTTCTGACTGACTTGATTGGCACATTGGTTGCCTTTTATACTACTCCTTCTCTACCTGTATGTATGGTTACCGAGTATTTTCCTTCCCTTAGCCGGTAGGTGTAACTTTCTCGAACACAAGTGAAAGTTGGTTCCGTGTCCACTTCACTGTTGGCGATAAGTTTGCCGGGGCAAAAAAGGAAGTTACTGCTATTGACAAACTGGGCAGATGTTTGGTTCAATTACGTAAATTTGACGTCCTTTGAGAAAGAAGAATGAAAGTTCTGGTCCTGTTTGGTGTCCTGGGGGGACGTTTAGGTACTCATGGTCTGGTGGTCTTTCTGGCCCTGCGGGTCCTAGAGTTCCAGTTTTTCATGTGGTCCTGGTCGTTTTTTTTTTCAGACCCCCGATGGTCCTGCAATTGAAAATTTTGTCCTAGAAGTCCTGACTCAGGACTCCTGAGGGTCTTACTTCAACCCACCATGAAAAGCAAAACTAATGTCGGCAACGGAAATCGAACTCTTACCTCTTACCTCCACATCCAAAATGATTATCCACTATACCAGCGACCAGTGTCCAACAATTTTTCAGGTTATCGATTCAATCAAGGATAAGATGATATTCGTAACAGAGTTTTGTCCGAAAGGGGACGTTTTGAAAAAATTAAAAACTGGTTGGAATTTTTCTATGTTCAAGAATCAAAAGTGATAATTTAGATGGTCCATATCTAGAAGCGGATGCCCAGGTCACGTTTCGACAGTTGATGGAGGCAATGATTGTGAGTTTGGGGAATGCGGTGCGGTTCTACGTTGCGGTTATGCGTTGCGGTCATGCGTTGCGGTTCTACGTTGCGGTTATGCGTTGCGGTCATGCGTTGCGGCTCTAAGTTGCGGTCATGCATTGCGGTTCACGTTGCGGTTCACGTTGCGGTTATGCGTCGCGGTTCTACGTTGCGATTATGCGTTTGGTTATGAGACGCGATTCTACATTGCGGTTATTCGTTGCAGTCACGCATTGCGGATCTACGTTACGGTTATGCGTTGCGGTCATGCGTTGCGGTTCCACGTTGCGTGTTATGCGTTGCGGTTATGCGTTGAAATTGAAATTGAAGATTTATTCTCGGAAGGCAAGAATAATAGATAAAAATACTGTGAAAACAATTTTCAAATATGTAGCAAAAATAGATAAAAAGATCCAATTTTATGGACAGATGGTTATAATTGCGTTGCGGTTCTACGTCGCGGTTTTGCGTTGCGGTCATGCGTTGCGGTTATGCGTTGTGGTTATGAGACGCGGTTCTACGTTGCGGTTATGCGTTGTGGTTATGAGACGGAAAACCCGCGAAAGGTCTTACACTTCCCAAATTTAGTATCTCCAAAGCAAAGACATTGTACACCGAGACATGAAGTGTGAAAATCTGTTCCTTGACGCTGGTGAAAACATCAAAGTCGGAGACTTCGGTTTTGCGCGGTACATGAAGCCAAACGACACGTCGAAAACGTTTTGTGGAAGTCGAGTCTACGTCGCACCTGAAGTCTTGTTGGCGACACCGTACAGTGGATACACGGTGAGTGTCTCACAAAAATATAGTCATGCAGGCTGGTCGGTTGTTTCTTTCTGTCGCTGTTTCATGTTTCGATGAGTACTCTCTCTCTCTCTCTCTCTCTCTCTCTCTCTCTCTCTCTCTCTCACCATCGACTCTCACAGACGGACATCTGGAGCTGCGGAATCGTCTTATACGTGATGCTCATAGCCGCTATGCCGTTCAGTGACAAAGATCCAGAAGAGATGGTAGTGAAAATGCAGACCCACAAGATTCCGTGAGTCCACGTCATCACAACCACGTCATCATCCTGTTCTTCAGATTCCCCGACGAGGATGAAATCAGCACGAAGGCGAAGGCGTTGCTCATCGACATGATGCATCCCAATCCAGCGTCACGTCCAAGTTACAAGAAGGTTGGTAAACCTAAACCGAGTTGGAGCATGTTTTCTTCTTCAATCCTTTTTCCATTCAGATCTGTGAAAATGATTGGTTGAAGGGGACAGCGTATCAGATGAGACCAGCTGCGATAGATGTAAGAAAAATCTGTCATCGATCTGTCATCGTTTCAGGGAGCTGATAAGCCACCGGCCGATAGAACACAAGCCACGCTACCGTCCTCGGGCGTCACAAACGCCACCGTCGAGAAGTACGTCAAACGGGAAAAGGAAAAAAAGAAGAGCAGCGGTTTGAAGGTAGAACTTGTTCTAAAAACATGTGTCGTGAGGCAGGCGCGTTTTGTCTGCGGAACGCCGTCACGTAGCGTTTTGTACGTGGCACATCTTCCTGCCTACTGCTTACGGACTCCAACAGCATTTCATTTGGAATAAAAAAGAGAATATCGATTAGCCCCGTAAATCTACACGAAACACTCTAATTGTAAGTTGTCTCTGTTCTCTATCATTTTCGCCGTTGTTCTCACCGCAGCTCATAAACGATGAGGGTGATGTGCACTACAGTGAGAAACTGTGCAACACACCTAGGCACAGGCATAAGACAATATAACCGCTTCGCGACCGCTTTGCCGACCTCCGCTTTCATTTTCAAAAGTGTTTGTACTTTAATAAATGGTTCACTCGAAATAATAAATGTTGCGGACTGTTCCCAACGATAGTTTTACCTTTTTCCGTTACGATTTGTGAATCTGGGGTGAAAAAAGTAGGAAAAGTGAAATTTTTTGAACTACAGTAACTGAAATTTGATCTACTATAACGATTTGCTTTGCTTACACTTTTCAACTGCGTTTGCCGCAGTGTATGGAAGAGTGTGAAACGTGCTCGAAAAATGAATTGAATCGCAGTAGTAGGTCAAAAAAATCCCAGAAGTATTTACAGGTCAAATTAGCAACATCAATCAAATCGTTCAAGAGCAGGATAAAACGGCAAAAGAAGAACAGCGCCGATGTGGTTTGTGAATATTCCTGCTCACTATCATGATTTCTTCTCAGCTAGCAGTCAATCGCCCACCATCGATGAGAGGAACCGCACCTACGTCATCGAATGCGACAGCAGCCATGACGCCCGCCACAACAGACAAACCCAGTGACGGAACGGCAAGGCTAACAACGGTCAAAGGCACATCACAATCACAAAATCTATCTAAAAGACGGGAACAACGAAGTACCAGGTCACGAAGAAACGTGAAAAGTACGAGGTAAAAAAAAACAAAAACGTAAGCCCGATGCGGGGCTCGAACCCGCGACAGCCAGATTAAGAGTCTGGTGCTCTACCGACTGAGCTAACCGGGCGGCGAACTCAGGGAAAGCGACTTGCAACAGATCTGGCCTCAGTCGAATCAGATCTGCTCTCAGTCGAATTCAGCGTGGCACGATCTGGCGTGGTTACAGCCAGATCTGATTCGACTCAGGCGAGATCAGATTCAAAATTCCTCCTTTATATTTAGGGTTTTTTCTTATAAAAAATAACACTGTTCAATATGATCAAATTTATTTTACAAATATACATATACAATTAAATAGACTAATGTCCACTTCGGGTCTTCTCTTGTAGTGGTTCTTCTTCGAGTTATTAGACTTTGAGACTCCTGTAATAATGTTCTGTTTTGCGATATAACTTCACTGTAACGATATTCCCACGATCCAAAACTTGTCACGAAATGAACCCCAGAAGTATGTCTATGACTATAAAGCATTGTCACACGTATTTCAACGACTAGGCAGACTTACTTAGACATCAAGATTTTTGACTGAGTATCGGCGTCAGAAGTATGTCAAAAATTAAGCAATGTTGTCAGAAGTTTGTCTATGAATAAGCAGCGATGTCAGAAGTAGGTCTACAACTAGGGAGAAACGTCTTGGAATTTTCAACAAGAGCAAATAAACTAAATATTTACCTTCTATTATCCTTCAATTTTTCTATCCTGTGGCCGTTCACCCACCATTCGCTAGCCATGACGTCTTGGAGATCTTCATGCCAATGTCCTCATCGACCTGGAATGACTTTGGAATCTTCATTTCATTAGACTTTTCCATTGGTAATTTCTACAACTTAGTAGCTGTATCAAAATAATTTTTTCAAAGAACAGTGTATTCAGAAGTATGACAAGACATCAAGGTCAGAAAAATATCTACAACTGAGAATAAGAGTTTTTGCATTATCAAAAATCACAATTTTAATAAAAGTGTGAAGAGCTACCTTTGAATCTTCCTTATGTTCTTGTCGATCCAGTGTGTGTTAGCCGTCCGGTCCTGGAGTTTCACGCCATCCTGTCCAGCAAAGCCTTCCGTTTCCGTCTTTCACAATCTGAAATAAAGTTGAAACCCTGATTTTATGAGATTTCTCTTTATTTTGTATGAGATGGCTTGAATTGTACCATTGTAAGAGTTATCCTGTAATTTTTTGACTGTTTATAACTTCTATGAGACAGTGATAAAACTTGCACGTTATAACGAATAATTGAAAACAAGAACTTACGAAATCAAATTTCCGATGTCGCTTCTTGGCAGCAAACTCCTATAAATTAGCGCAAACTTTTCGATTTTTTTCTTTAAGGGTCTTTTGTTATACACTACTGATGTTAATTAGAGTATTGTAATTGAACCTTTCACATAAAATTTCTGACTGGGAGCAGTTTTGGTTAACGGAATCGTATAATTCCATCAAACCTCAACTAGAGTGGTGAATCTGTAAATTTCCGAAGAGAGAAATAAAAAAAAACTGAACCTCAGATCAAATCCACGAATAATAAAATTTTCGAAATTTCTCTTACGTATTTTCAACTTGATTCGAAATCTCACCATTTGTTAAATCAGCATTTCCGAGAGAAAGAGAACTTTTTACTTCATCCAACCTGAAAAGAAACGTTTGAAACATTCTAAAAACAAGAAACTGAAACGGAGTAGGAACGAAAAAAATAAAGAAAAAGTTCGAATTTGAATTTACGGTAAGGTGCATAGGAGCACGTTTACTCAACATATTCTCCGGACTTGGAGAATGTGTTCCAGTTTTATTTTTTTAATAAGTAACATTTTTATTATTTCGTTTGACTGTTTCATGCAGAGAAATGTGTAGAAAACGGATAGGTTGAGAATTTCGAAGCCGAAATATTAATTTATTCTTATTCAAAGGTTTTTTTCGCATGCGTTTGATTTTTTGTTGAGGACCTATCAAATATTAATGACATGATCATGGAAACAAAAACGTAGTGTCGACTCCAAGCTTGCTAACTATGACCATCAAAAAATCTAATTAATTATGACATTCACTGAGCAGATCAGAGCAGAAGAAAGATGATATAGTAGTCTAAAAGAATTTTTTAAAACCAAAATGTGTTTCAAAAAGTCATTGAAAATGCCAGAATTTCGATTTCTCGAGAAGAATGTCTTATGAAACAGATAATATTCATCGAAAAAACTATGACTCGAGTCATCTGGTCAGTTCTGGCTCGATCCAACCAGATCTGACTCGACTTCAAGCAGATCTGATTCGCCACTCTGAATGGGGTGGTAAGATGATAAGAACTGGTTTAAAATGTTCTAGATGTCTATTAAAACGATAGAGTAAGTGTCTAGAGAAGTCTAAAGTTTGTTTCATACACTTTTTCGATCAATTTTGTAGCGCTTATTCGCCAGTTTAAGGAGTTGAATCAGATCTGATGTGACCGAGCCAGATCTGACTCGACCATTTTCTCTATTTTTCGTTTTTTTTCTATGAAGACGGTAGAATTTCGGACTGATATTTCAACACACATCTACCCACATGATTGCCTTATTAATGGCATAACTTTCAAAGGGATTGGAGGTCAAGATTAGATCTGATTCGACTCAGGCCAGATCTGATGCAACTCGACATGTCTGAGGAATTTTCGAAAAGTGATCGCCCCGGGGCGGGGATTCTGTCACCTCGACTTGTCAGGTTGTTATGATCAAATTTCAGGCGGGGGAACCGAAAAAAGGCGTGAAGCAGTTTATTTCCAAATAAATATTACATTTTCTCTTTTTTCTAGTTTTCCAGAGAACAGAAATGTTCTGGATCGGTGCCAGGAAAAACAGTGATGTTCCTGAAGGTTCCACAACAATTGACGATTCCTTGTCCTGCCGCTGAAAAGTCGAAACCTAAAAAAAAAGTTTTGCGAGCCCTTGGAGTGGCCTGACCAGTTGTAAAGTATTGAACATAACAAGGTGGTGCCATCTGGAGATTTTGCTGGATGGATATGATGGCTGATATTGTTGCTATTGCACCTCCGACAATTCCGAATGCTGAAAGGAAAATTGAGCGAAACTCTCGACAGGTCGGCG
>OZ022252.1:14464588-14474588 GCA_963978915.1 Caenorhabditis parvicauda
GCAATAGAGAAAATAAGAATTTTGAAGGTTCTATGGTCAAATCGATACCATAGACACCGAAAGCTGAAAAACATGTTTCAATCTTTTAGAAAGAAATAAAATTTGACAACCTACAGTAATGAGAAACATTTGAGCAAAGTTTTGTAGATGAAAAAAACCTACAGTAACCGATTTCGAGTCCAAACTTGCTCATTACTGTATGTGGCTCTGCCACAGACAATAGGAAAGACAAAGATACTAGGAAATAATTCGAAACGTCACATTTCGGTCAGTGTTGAGTGAGGTATGTCCACGATTTTTCGGGATCTAAGGAAGACTCGCGTCGCGGTCAGCCGCTGCGCCTCACTCCGCACAACCAAATACAGAAAATATGACTCCTACTGAGAATTGATTTAGAATTTAGTTATGATGAATTACAAGATCCTAACTTAAAACCAACATAAATATTATGTTGAGGGGATAAAATGTGAATGAGGGCAGCAATGAAAAGAAAAGATCACTTGTAGTAGTCGGAGACCTTCTGGTTCCATATTTTCGTCGAATTCTGGAGTACTGACGGCTTGGCGGTGTAGTTGAAGAGCACTCTGTTCACCTGAAAGTTGATTTGAATGGAAGAAGCGATACAGGAATAAGACAATAAAACCGCTTCGCAACCGCTTTGCCGACCTCCGCAGTCATTTGCAATAGTGTTTGTATTTTAATAAATGTTTCACTTGACATAATGAACGTTGCGGACTGTTCCCAACGATATTTTTCGCACTCCAAACACTTTTCCGTTACGATTTGTGAATCTGGGATAAAAAAAAAGTAGGAAAAGTAAAATTATTTGAACTACAGTAACTGAAAATTTGATCTACTCTATCCATTTGTCTTGCTTACACTTATCAACAGCGTTCACCCCCGTGCCTTCGCAATTTTTTTTACCACCGTTGTACTACCAATGCAGTTGAAATGTGTAAGCGAAGCAAGGGATTGGCAATCGATGGAGTAGATCAAATTTCAGTTACTGTAGTTCAAAAATTCTATTCTTTCTACCGATTTTCATCCAGGATTCACAAATCGTTGGGAAAATATGCGAAAATAAAATAGTGAGGCAAGTGCGCTCGGCGGAGGGTCTTGCGAAGCGGTTGCAGAGCGGTTATATCCACTTATCCCTGATCCGCAGTGTGTACTATACTAGACGGTCACTTTTCAGTTCTCGAAATTTTACTTCTTTACGATTATGTTCAACAGAACCTCACACTGCGTCAAGCGCAGTAGAAAAGTGTCCGATCAAGCAGCGAGGGGAGGCGACCAATAAGCAGCGAGCACAAATTCCGCCCCTTCGTAAATCCTGAACCTCTGTAGACCAAATTACAGATGAAAAAATATTGATGTGCGAACGCGCTCTATAGCGAATTTTGGTTCAATATAATTTGCGAGCAACCCGTCAAATCGATAACAATCACCTTTAGCTCGGTGTGAACCTACTACTAAAAATCGTAAAAAGGTTTTTAGCTCGTACAAGAAATGGAACCGTCTCGTGTCCGATCACTTTCACTCTTACAGATTCTGTGCACATTACTTTTCACCGTTGGGAAACTTCATGTGAGTTCTTCAATTTCATTTTTTCAACGTTTTTAAAAACCTCACCTGGGTATTCTGAAGCTCTTCACTGAGGGTTATTTGGCCTTGTTCTGTTGTGCATCCGTGAACATTGAGCTGGGCGATATTTCCACACATTCTGAATGATTTCTATCATGATACACGCGTCGCATGACCGCTCTCGCACGCTCTGTCTTTTTTCCTCGTTAATAAATTCGTTCTTATGACACATGAACGCACTGCAAACCTTCCGCATTAACGATGCAGACAAACCAGAATCGTCTCGATACTAACTCATTTCAATTTTTTCCATTTCCCGGAGATAAAAAACTAACAAAAACTTGATTGGACTGATACCGAAACAACGGTTGAGACTGAGCGTATACAAGCGTGGGAGACGGTTTACAATGAGTGATAGAGCATCTTCGTTGATGTATTCGTTGTCTGACAAGTCCAGCTCTGTTAGATTATAACAGTGCACCAGGTCGATGATATCTGAAAATTCATTATCTCTCTCTCTCTCTCTTTTTTTTTCTCTCTCTCTCTCTTTCTCTTTCTCTCCCTCTCTCTTCCCGTCCTAAAGCGAAAAAAACTTCATTACCATAAAAAATTCTCCGTTTTATCAAAGAGACTTAAATCTCACAGATTCAACGGGTTTTGATTCTAGCACTATGCCAGCTTCCCCGCCCAACGTCAATCATATAAAACACATACTTCTCGCCTCGATGGCCTTCTTGTAGCTGGTTCCCGACATGTTCAACTTCTTCAGCGTGATCGGTAGATCTCTACAAAACACGGAAACCGCGTTTGCATCGAGCCCACACCAGGACACATTCAACTCTTCTAGCCTGAAATGTCAGTTTTTGAAGTAGCTGACCGCGACGCATAACCGCTCTGTTTCTATCAGAGATATCTCAGGAAAAAAGTATAACCAGTCCCTTATACCAAAGTTCCCAGGTAAAAGTTTCCCCAATCATGTTTGAAAAAAATATATAAAATAAGTGAGAAATTCGAGAAATTTTTTGACAAAATTATATTTCACTTTTGTGTTTCGCATAATTTTCAAAAATCGAGCAAATATGAGTGCCACCATTCCTCTGTTATACAGTGTGGACAGAAAATACAGGAACGGTACACTAAGCTCCGCTACTCGAACAGCATTCTAGATTTCTTTCTGAAATTCTGGTCTATTGTAGCCAACACTATTCTCCACAAGTGTACTAAATTTCATCCTGATTCATTAACTTCGAAACGGTGTATCTACAATAGACCAAAATTTCAGAAAGTAATCTAGAATCTTGTTCGAGTAGCGGAGCTTCGTGTACCGTTCCTGTATTTTCTGTCCACACTGTATTTTAAACACGCTAATTGGACCAGTGTTGCACAGAATTAAAACTTTAACGAGTTTTTTTTGGTTTTGAACAACGCTTTTTTCGTATTTTTCAACTATAAAATGTTTGAAATAATTGACATATTAAATTTTAATTTACACACAATGAGTTTCCATCATCAAGGAGAAGTTTCCCCAATCATATTTGAATATATATATATATATATATATATATATATATATATATATATAAAAGAGGTGAGCAATTCGAGAAATTTTTTGACAAAATTATATTTCACTTTTGTGTTTCGTATAATTTTTAAAAATCGAGCAAATATGAATGCCAACATTCCTGAGGGCAATTAGTAAATCGCATCCCGTCGCATCCTGTTTTTTTTCGAACGTCTGTAACTTTGCTCGGAACAGCCCAATCACCTTGTATTTAGGCTTAGGTTGAACGTTAAGCTGACCCAAACCTAACCTAAGCTTGAAAAAGAGGTGTTCATGAGATGCGAAAAAAGTTATCGCATCCCGTTTTTGAAAATGGGATGCGGGATGCGGTATGCGATGGGATGCGATTTACTAATTGCCTTCCTGAGTTATACTTTAGGTACACTATTTCCACCACTGTTGCACAGAATTGAAACTAACGAGAGTTGGGAGTCGAAATTAAAAGTCGATTAAACGCGAAAACATTGTACATCCGCTTATTCTTACACAAAACTAGACTGTGTGAAAAAGATTTCATTGATTTTCACCTTTTTTTAAAAATTCATCTCTTGAATATAACACTTTTAAACGGAAATCAGGATTTCTGCTCTAACTGAATGATCTGTTGAGTCTTTGAAGTGAAAAGCATACCGAGTACAGCCAGCACAGACACTGGCAGCAAGATTCTGGCTGATTCCGGATGTCATTGACATGTCGAGATGTGTTAGGTACACGTTCATCCCGATCGCTCTGTCCAGTGACGGGTCGGCGAGTGATTGTCCTTCCAGGGATAGGCACTAAAGGAGTTTTGATGAAAACTATTCGGAGTGAAAATCATCGGAAACACACATCTAGGCACAGGCATAAGACAATATAACCGCTTCGCAACCGCTTTGCCGACCTCCGCTTTCACTTTCGAAAGTGTTTGTACCAGAGTTGAACGGAATTCCGACTTCCGCCCTTTTTTCACTTCCGACTTCCGTTTAAAAAATTCAACTTCCGACTTTTGAAAAGAAATTTTTCGTGAAAAATAACGGGAAAAGACAATTTAATGGTTGTCTACTCGGTCTAGTTCATCTAAAAATGGGCAGATATACTTTATCTCTGACATTTTTTGAACTTTTAGCGCTCCCGACTTCCGTTTAGAAAAATTTTTATTCCATGCAGCAACTTGTCTTCGCAGAAAGCAGGACGCGGAAGCGGAGTAAGAAAAAAGGTGGGAGGCGGAAAACCGCTCGACTCTGTCACGAGAAGTAATAAAGTAACGATTTTTACATATTTTTTAATTTTTTGAACTAGAATATTTGTTGCAAACAAACTGCATCAACTATTTGGTTTGTTTTCATAATTGATAAAATGTTTCTGAAAGAGAAATCCTTGACAGAGATAGGAAAATATCCAATTTTAAAACACTATATGCGATTTCGACCGTAAAAGAAAAATTATATACTCTTATATTATTTTTCGTTCTCAAATTCAAAAATTACCTTGAGATATCTAGTTCTGGTTAGAATAGCTGAGATCATTCCTTCTTGAAACGTGGATCGGGAGAGATCAAGATAGACCAGCTTGCAGACTTGAGGCATTCTGGCGAGGCGTCGTTCGTCAGATACTACATACCGTACGTCCATCTGAACATTATTCAAGGCTATTAAGACCATGGTTTCGTCCTTAAAATCAACTCTAGACTACTACAATCTTTGATTCTGTAGTTTTCGATCATTTTTTTCGAGAACTCGTCTTTTTTTCTCAAAATTTCAATGTAATTGTATCAAAGCTATAATTAGATATCAATTGCCATCTCGAATTGATTCGAATCGTCAAAAAAATTCAATCTTTAGGGAATTTTCATCATGCTTTTAAAAATCCAATCAAAATTATTAAAACAATGAACTTTTCAGATATTTCAAAGCATCATAAAATTGAAATAGGAGAACATTTATCGAAAAAAATTATAATGGAGAAATAAAGTGAAAATGTACATTTTTCATCCTATTTTCATACATTGAATCATAAAAAATCACTTTTTTCGAAAATTTGATAACTGTAGCAAAATTACCTTCGCATCAGCTAACCGGAGAGCTCTAACTCCTCTGTTAATCACTGATATTAATCCTTCGTCGGCCACCGTACGTCCGCCCATGTCTACTGCTTTCCATTGTTCACATCCTTGTCTAAAACACTTGAATATTTCGTTCATAAGAACGAAATCCTATCCTTTCGAGACTAGCCCGAGCAGATTTTGTCAGAAAATGAATTATCGTTCTAATTTCCTCATTATCTACACATCGTGTTCAACCAAGCAACTTACTCAATAAACTATTTCAAATCCGACGATTTAGTCAAATATTCACTGGTGAAAACGCGCGCCATTTCATAATTTCGATCTGCAATCTGCAGCCAACAGTAATTTACCTTTTATTAAAAGGTCAAGTGAGGTTAGGAGAACAACTTTTGTGAAGGTCCGAGTCTTTAAAAATAAAATTTCGGCTGAATATTAGATGAAATCATCGAGTCTAAATTTTTTCATATTAAGCTCAAACATAAATAAGAATACATCATTGAGATCTAAACTATTTTATTTGAAGTGGGGGAGATTGGGTAGATTGGGCTCACATTAGGACAAAATCACTTTTTGACACTTCACCTATAGGGACCACACATAGCTTTCTCTACCTGTAAAAAAGTCTGACCTCCGTAAATCGGGTTCTTAGTACCGTAGCAGTTTAGCCTTGAAATACAAGAAAGATTTACGTAATGAGCCTTTAATTTCAGAATGGACTGAAAATAAAAAAAATAGTTTAAATCCACAAAGAACAAACGGTTCGTTGCGAGATTCCCGACTCTACCGTACTCATTTTACAAAAACACGACTGGCGCGCGTTTGAAATCGGTCAGACTTTTTGCTAGATATGTGGACCATAGACCGCTTCTCAATATTTAGTATTTTCATAACATTTCTTTTTCAGTATGCAAAAAAACTCACGCGAGACTCCAAAATCGCTTGCACGTCCTCATGACACTACACAAATCGCGTTTGTTTAGATAACTGAAGATCTTTTGAAACATACAATCTTGAACTGGGAATCTGGCCAGGTAATCTGTAATCATTTTTTAAAACTTTGAAAAAACACCTTCTCATTATTTTTGATTTTCTTGTTGTTTTAGAGTTTAAAAAATGAAGTTTTTTGATAAGTAAAAATTTTAAACCGATATGAGGAAATGTCGAAAGTTTTTGAAAGAGATCTTATTGATTGGAACGAAATAAAGAATATAAGTTTTTAAAAAGATTTTTTGGCATAATTCACGATATTTGTCTGGAAAAACAAGCTTTTTGAAGAATCTAATTAATGTTTAATTTATGAAAATAAATGGAAACGACTTTTTAAAAACTATTTGAAGTTTCTGGAAGAGTTCTAACAGTTTTCATTTTTCTTTTTTCGATTAGTTCATTTTGAATGAAAAAAGCTTCTGAGAATATTTTAAAAGATACCAGATGATACTGCTGGTTGGAGTGAAAAAAACTTTTTACATTCCGTCATTTGATCTGCTTGGGAATAATCTTTATCTACATATAATTAAAAGAAATAATTTTAATACTTTTCTCTGAATTCAATTCATTGATTAATTTATAAAAATATGTTTTCTTTTAACTTATTAAAGGGTTCTAGAAGTTTTTTTTCAAAAATGACACAAAAAAGCCACCAATCGGTCACAAATCTCACCGACTCTGGGTTCCATACTTAGTCGCCTTCTGAATTTGAACATTCCTGGAGTCTGATAGACACTTACAACATCCGGACGCTGTCTCAAATGCCTTCTGAAAATTCTTCAATATTGAAATTCTGAAATGCAAAAAAAAACTCACGACTGAAACTGCATTTCTGACGAGGAGCACATTCCTGAAACGAGAGAATGTTACTATTTTTTAAAATCAAAATAAAACTGGATTTTTTTTGGGAAATGCACGTTTTTCTTTTTAAAAACGGCAAATTTATGATTTTATCCGTTTTATTAGCATAAATGTTTAACATTTTATTTTTCAAAAAAAAATTTGAAGCAAAGTCGTCAAACAGGTCAACCAATGGTAAAGTTTACGTAAGGCATACTTTGAAGGTCGATCAAAAAGATAAAAACAAACCCAAGATGAATTCAGAAGTCGGGGATTCTGGATAAGAATCTGTCTCCATAGCATTTTCCTGGTTATCATACACTGCGTTCATCTGAAACGAAAGACTGTGAAGACAGACAAAAGGGGTAATTATAAAGAAGCAGGTTGAATTTCGCGCGCAATTAGAAAACGTGCTCTAACGAAGGTGGACATCTGGTGTCATGTTCTAGAGGATTATGGTATATCATGGAGTACAAGGTCAATCGAGTGTCAGAAATCAAGCATTGTTATGCGTGTTACAGATACAAGGAAAAGCTGAATAAATAAAGTAAAACGCATGTAGATTGCGAGAAATTTCAAACTGCCGAAATTCGAAGACAAACTCAGTCTGAAATATATAAAATATATACAGTAGCGAACATAAACATTTCCACTTTTGGTTTTTTGGGTAATATCTCAGCCAATAGTTATGCAATTGCTGTCAAATTTTTACAGATACTCATTCAAACATATCTGAATTCATTCAACTCAATAAGTTGTTGATAACTCACAAAATAAAAACATAATAAATATTTTCCCTAGACATGTCTAAAGTCGACTTCATAGTTAACCTGATTTGATTTGAATTCAAAGCTTTTGAGAGGCTAAAACGTCAGAAACTATTGAATACTTATTGATTCAGTGTTCTGAATCATGAAAACATCACATATTCCAAACCTGGACTCCAGAATCCAAATTCGTGGACTTGACCAGAGAGGATTTCACTTCGCAGGAGTTTTTGCTATATTTTCTCGGATTTTTTGGTTTTGTTCTTTTTTTTCATTCTGTAAAGCTTAACATAACTTATACGCATGATTTGAGTTAGGAATTAAAGACAGTCGTCTCACAATTAACATGTCTTTCTGACGGAACCAACTTTCTACAAGTCAGTCGAAGTGTTTGGACTCGTCATTTTTAATAGAGAATGAAGCTTGTTCTTGAAGTCTGATAAGAATATAAAAACCAACTGTCTTCTAAACAAACGGTGCTATTCAGTAACTCATGAATTTAACATTCGTAACCGTTATGATGACTTTACATGCAGATTGTCTAGCGTGTACTGGCGTGTACCTGGGCTAGATCTCTATCCCTTGGGTAAAAACTGTTAGGAACCCCGAAACAAAGTTTTAAACCTTTATTATCTCTTGCACAATGTTTCTAGAAAAAATAAAGCTCGTTTGCTTTTTCTTAGGAATCAGAGGCTGATCTCTATTCATGACGTTATTATAGGGCTACTCCAGTGCTCATTAAGTCAACGGTAAAGTCACGAGTTTTGAAATTATGAAAAAGATGATTTGAGAACTGATTCATTGACATAAGACACTCCTTTTTTGTTTTCGGAGTTTTGGATGAAGCTTCATTTTCAATCAAGATGACAACTCCAAACACTCAAACCGACTCGCGCGATGTTGGTTTCGGTAGAAGGACATGTTAATTGTGAGACGACTGTCTTCAGTACTGAACTCAAATCAAGCGTATAGGTTATCTCAAGCTTCACAAAATAGAAAATAATAAAAAAATTCAGAAATCCGACAAAAAATGGCAAAAAACTCGTGCCAAGTGAAATCCTCACTGATTAAGTTCACGAATTTGGATTCTGGAGTCCAGGTTTGGAATATGTGATGTTTTCATGATTCAAAACACTGAATCAATAAGTATTCAATAGTTTCTGATGTTTTGGCCTCTCAGAAGCTTTGAATTCAAGTGAAATCAGGTTAACCATGAAGTCGACTTAAGACATGTCTAGGGAAAATAATTATTATGTTTTTATTTTGTGAGTTATCAACACCTTATTAAGTTGGCTATATTTAGATACGTTTGAATAAATATCTGACAAAATTTGAAAGCAATCGGACAACTTATGGCTGAGATATTACCAAAAAACCAAAAGTGGAAATGTTTATGTTCGCGACTGTATCTCATGACATGCCTTTTTGCTTCTAACAAAAAACACTGACTTCAAAAAAAAACGACAAGCCACGAGAAATGTTTGCGTCTGTAACAACTTAAAACGGAAACTAAAACAGTTTTAAACTCAAAACTATTCTTTAAATTGCATGTTTCGGTCACACATATCTAGCAAAAAGTCTGACCGATTTCAAACACGCGCCAGCCGCATTTTTGTAAAATGAGTACGGTAGGCCTACCCCAGGGTCAGGACTCTCACAACGAACAGTTAGATCTTTGTGGATTTAAATTATTATTCTTACTTTCAGTACATTGAAATTAAAGACGCATTACTTAATCGTTCTTGTGTTTCATGGCGAAACTGCTACAGTAATAAGTAACCAGAGTTGCACGGAAGTAAAATTTTTCAAAACCGAAGTCGGAAGTCGGAAGTTGGAAGTAAATTTTTTAAACGGAAGTCGGAAGTTGGAAGTGAATTTTTTAAACGGAAGTCGGAAGACGGAAGTGAAATTTTTTTCACGGAAGTCGGAAGTAGAATTTTTTCAACGGTAGTCGGGAGTGAAAAAAAGTTGAAAAAACCCAGAGATATTGTATATTCGCGCATTCTCAACAGGTGATATGTCAATTCTATACTGAATAGAAACGAATTCACGGTTTTTTCATCATTTCTCACGAAAAAAATTTTTTGACGGAAGTCGGAAGTAGAATTTGTTAAGCGGGAGTCGGACGTCGGAAGTCAGAAGTGAAATTTTTTCACGGAAGTCGGAAGTCGTAAGTCGGAAGTGAAAAAAAGGGCGGAAGTCGGAATTCCGTGCAAC
>OZ022252.1:14481465-14537051 GCA_963978915.1 Caenorhabditis parvicauda
TTGATCCACCTCCAACGGTGATTGATCTCCGTCCTTGATGTTTGTAGTCAAACCGTTAACCAACTGCGCCACCCCATAGTCCAAGATTCTTCTATTCAATGGGAGACCGCTTGATCCAGTCACGTAACAATAGCTGGAAGCCAATCAAAACGGGTTTTTTTCCGGGATTCGTGCTGTTTCTGCTGCTGCCCCCCACTATGATCTGTCATAATTCACCGTTTGACTTTTTGCTGGATCGGACACCATTCCCGATTCGGTAATTAGGTGCGCGACGAGACTGGGATTTCTCTCTCTCTCTCTCTCTCTCTCTCTCTCTCTCTCTCTCTCTCTCTCTCTCTCTCTCTCTTCTCTCTCTCTCTCTTTCTCTCTCTCTCTCTCTCTCTCTCTCTCTCTTTCTCTCTTTCTCTCTCTCTCTCTCTCTCTCTCTCTCTCTCTCTCTCTCTCTCTCTCTCTCTCTCTCTTCTCTCTCTCTCTCTCTCTCTCTCTCTTTCTTTCTCTATCTCTCTCTCTCTCACACTTTCTCTCTCTCCCTCTCTCTCTTTCTTTCTCTCTCTCTCTCTCTCTCTCTCTCTCTCTCTCTCTCTCTCTCTCTCTCTCTCTCTCTCTTCTCTCTCTCTCTCTCTCTCTCTCTCTCTCTCTCTCTCTCTCTCTCTCTCTCTCTCTCTCTCTCTCTCTCTCTCTCTCTCTCTCTCTCTCTCTCTCCCTCCCTCTCTCTACCTTTCTCCCCTATTATCTACTCTTTTTTCCTGACACTTTCAATCTTCAATCGAGATGGATTCCAGTCGACGATAGGCATCTCAGTTTGCGTCATATCTTCTCCTTTTGCGTATGCTTCCTACTATCCTATAGCCCCTCCAACCTAATTGATTTATGTGAACAGAACAGTGAAGCCAAGACGTTCGTCTATCGTTAACAACAACATAAAGATGTAAATGTCGAGGATTGCATGTCGATTAGACGATTTTTTACTTTCTTAATCATGTAATCTTGCGTTTTACACTACTAGATCATAGTTTTATTAACTTTCGATTGTTTTCGAGATGAGCTGAAGAACACTTTTTTGTTACCCAATGTAGTTTCTCAGATTTCTGAATCCTATAGTTTTAGCTATTTTTCAAAGTAAGAGCGAAAGCCACCGAGAAGAAGACTGTACCTAAATACCGATTTCTTGATCTTAAACATCTGAAACATGGGAATCAGCCGACCCCAATCAATAGATTCAAATTTTCGCTCCGGATGACCGCTTTGCAGCCGTTTCTTGGTATTTTCACGAATTTAACTCGATTTGAAAATTTTCCCGCCCATTTTTAGAATGACCGAAAGTGTTACACTGTTCTATTGTTTTTAATTCCACAGATATCTAGCAAAAAGTCTGACCGATTTCAAACGCGCGCCAGTCGCGTTTTTGTAAAATGAGTACGGTAGTGTCGGGACTCTCGCAACGAACAGTTAGATCTTTGTGGATTTAAATTACTTTTTATTTTCCATCCATTCTGAAATTAAAGGCTCCTTACGTAAATCGTTCTTGTATTTCAAGGCGAAACTGCTACGGTACTAAGTACCCGATTTACGGAGGTCAGACTTTTTTACAGGTAGAGGGAGCTATGTGTTTTATTTTTTAGATCATAAAATTATTAACATCCCTAACTTGCTTCTACTCCATGTAGTCCACACAATCAGCTGAAGTGTCCTTTCTCACGGCACCCACGTTTTATGATTCAAACAGCATGCCATTGGTGAGTTGGGACTTCATTCCTATTGGCAGAAACCGGTCTTTACGTCACTGGCAAGGTAGCAGATAGGCTTGTATCCCACTGACTGACGCGAGGCCTTCTTTTATCATCCCGCAAAGTTTTTTTTCACTGTCTTTTGTTTTGTTTTACTTCCAGTTGGAATTTGTGGAAGTAAGAGAGAGAGAGAGAGAGAGAGAGAGAGAGAGAGAGAGAGAGAGAGAGAGAGAGAGAGAGAGAGAGAGAGAGAGAGAGAGAGCGAGAGAGAGAGAGCGAGAGAAAGAGAGAGCGAGAGAGAGAGAGAGAGAGAGAGAGAGAGAGAGAGAGAGAGGGAGAGTGAAAGGGAGAGAGAGAGAGAGAGAGAGAGAGAGAGGGAGAGAGAGAGTTTTTCTCTCTCTTTCTCTTTCTCTCTCTCTCTCTAAGTTCTTCTTTCTCAGTTTTACACCGTTTCCAACACCCTACATGATATATCGCACAATCTCGACATCTTCTCACATCTTTTTCCCTGTCATTACACTGTGACAATCAGTGACTATTTCATGTGGCTTCTACAGTGAGACTTTACAACCTAATCTAACACAAGCCGTCCTCTTCAACCCAACGGAAGAAGGAAACCCTCATTCCCATTTACTCTCTTCTGTAACGGTTCTTAACGCCGTTACGCTTTTAGGTTAACTAGCCCCTTCACTGTTGTCCTCCACGTTCTGAATGCTTTTGTTCGGAGGCACCTATGATTTCTCTCTCTCTTTCTTCATCTTCATTTTCAGTATGTCGATATGCACAACGCTACACAGCTAGATTCACCCTGGTTAGATCGTATTTTCTCCAACACATCACTTGGTCATCGGTTGCTCGAAAGGTAAGGAGAATCTTTTGAGAGTGACTTCTGCGTGTCTGACCGATGCATCAGCAGAGTTGCAGGCACATTTTCAGGCTCACATTTGAAAACTTTCGACATGCTTTCTATATCATTTCACCTGCTGAAACATCATTCGAACGGGTGGAGGATGTTCCCAATTATAACTCAGAGGTAAGAGACAGAGAGAGAGAGA
Source organism: Caenorhabditis parvicauda (assembly GCA_963978915.1). Lineage (NCBI taxonomy): Eukaryota > Metazoa > Nematoda > Chromadorea > Rhabditida > Rhabditidae > Caenorhabditis > Caenorhabditis parvicauda. The sequence continues at coordinate 14,484,248 of OZ022252.1, forward strand.
GAGAGAGAGAGAGAGAGAGAGAGAGAGAGAGAGAGAGAGAGAGAGAGAGAGAGAGAGAGAGAGAGAGAGATAGAGAGAGAAACATGCGATTTCTCCAGGTGTCTGCATGGTGGATGATATTTCTGACCCTCGAATTTTTCATCCTTCAAGTGTCGGGTCACGACGATCGATTTGCACTGAACGATTCTATAACATCCGTGTGTGCTGGAATGCTCAGCCAGTGCTTCAAGTAAGTCCTGCAACCTTGACTGATTGACCCCTTTGTTTCAGGTTCGGTGGTCGAACAGTAGCGATATTTTTGTATGTATGGATGTGGCAGACGTTCCGAATCGTGACCCTATCAGTAGACGACCCTTCTACATGGATATTTTGTCTACTCTTCCAAGATCTCCTCTATTACATCGGTCATCGTGCTGTTCACGGTAAGTTTAACACGAGTGAAACAACTTGTGTCTGTGCCGCGCCGCCGCCTTATTGGCTCAGTGGCAGAGCGTCTGTCTAGTAAACAGAAGGTCGCTGGTTCGATTCCAGCATAAGGCAGTAATTTTTGGCTTTGCAGAGGCCGGATTCTTTTGGGGATTTCATACTATTCATCATAGTTCGGAATACTACAATTTTTCTACTGCTTTAAGACAGGTTACTTATTTAAATAAGGTTTTAGAAGTCATAGTAAAATTTCAGGCAGCTATTCAAGACGCTGGCTTAGCGATTTACGATGTCGCCCAAGCGTTTTTCATTCCACCTCCGATTTTCCTGGTGCACCGTTATTTCTCAGAAATTTTCCAATTCATTATGCATACTTCGGTGGGTTAAACTTCCTCAGATGTGTTATAACATTGCGGTGAACGCAGTTGAAAAGAGAAAACGAGGAGAATAGGTTGAAAATAAAATAGTGTGGCAAGTGTGCTCTGCGAATAATAGGCAAAGCGGTTGCAGAGCGGTTATATTCATTTTTCGTCCCCAATAATCAATTTCCAGCTTATCGGAGATCTTGGACCCCTCGGAATTATTTTCAACACCCCTTCTCATCACCGAGTTCACCATGGGAAGAACCCATACTGTATTGACAAGAATTTCGGAGGAGTTTTTATCGTTTGGGACAAGGTAGGGTACTGTAGGGTAGTCGAATAGTTTTGACATAACTTAAGCTTCTTTCTTTTCCGCTTTACTAACTGAATGCTAGGTTAAAACTTAAAACTGAATGAGAAAAATAGCTATGGTACAGTATAAACGTTTTGAAGTGGTTAAACATTTTTGATCTACCTAACAAACTGATCATGTTGATTTGTATACATGGGAAAAATAACTACAGTATTTTTTAAACTGCAAATTCAGATCTTCGGGACCTTCGAGGCCGAGCGTGAAGATGACCCTCCTATCTACGGCTTGGTCAGCAACGAGAACACCTTCAATCAGCTTCATTTGCAGTTCTATACGTTGTTTTATATGCTTTTTCTGAAAGGATTTTCGAAGGATAAAAAGGGAGAACCAATTTTTCCAGGATTTTTGAACAAGGTTAGTAGAAAAGGAGAGAGAGAGAGAGAGAGATTATATTTTTGACCTACCACAACCCTACAGTAACCCTTCCAGATCCGCGCGGCTCTCTACCCTATAGGTTGGCAGCCTGGAGTAAAAGTTGGATTTTTCCTTCACTGGTTCCATCTTTTGGATCCAGCTCATGGAGTTCCAGAGGTATAACTTTGCTCATTGTGCATGCATTTGCTCAAAATCTTGTGAGTTTGTAGAAAAAGGTTTTGGCTAGTTTTGTGCGAAATTTTAAATGAGAATCTCAAGAAATCATGAAGTTGTGACATTTTCAGCCCGATAAGCCAGTGGTGAAGTATAATCCTCCACTACGAATGGTCGTCAAGGTCTACATCATTTCTTACTTCGTTCTGTTTATGGCGATATTTTTTCACTTCGAGTATGACCGAAATTCAATGTCAGTTGTCGAATGCTCTGTCAAAGTCGCCTTCTTTGTGGTCACCATGCAGTGTTTCTCGGCATTCTTTGATAAAAAGTGAGTTTTTCAATTGATTCAATTCCCTTCGAGTCGAAAATTGCTCCTGATTACTCTACCTGTCAGGTAGGTCAAATGTGGTTACTGTAGCTTTGAGCTATAAAAAATGGCAATCTTTGATTAAAAAAAAGTAAGCTCTCTCTCTTTTCCACTCACTTCTTCATAGATGTGAAACAAGATTCTGATTACTGTACTTATGAGGTAGGTCAAATTTAATTACTGTATGTTAGACAGAATGTGACGGTAAATGAATCTTTGAAAATGAGGGAAAATTCGTGGTCACTTCACTTTCATGGTACATCGAAGTTGGTCACTGTACTTTTAATAGAAAAGTAGGTCAAAAGTCAGTTTAGTGCATCTGCAATCGAGGAAAGCTCTAGTTATAAGCTTGTCTAACTGCACATATCTAGCAAAAAGTCTGACCGATTTCAAACGCGCGCCTGTCGCATTTTTGTAAAATGAGTACGGTAGGATTCGGGACTCTCACAACGAACAGTTAGATCTTTGTGGATTTAAATTATTATTCTTACTTTGAGTCCATTGAAATCAAAGACGCATTACTTGAATAGTTCTTGTATTTGAAGGCGAAACTGCTACGGTACTAAGTTACCGATTTACGGAGGTCAGACTCTATGTGTACTGTACCTCGCAGAGATTAGGATTGGTTACTGTATTGTTAGAGTTAAGTTACAAAAAATTCAAAAGTGGATTAACTGTGTGGGTGGTTGTTAGTGTGAACCACTCGTCCTATATTGTGTCTTCCTATCGGAATGTTTTTCACTCAAAATTTATGTATGGTCGAATGAAGGTTACTGTGGCGTCAAAAGAGCGATAACTGTACTCTATTGGTAGATCAAAATCAGATACCGTATCACTTTTTATTTTCAGATGGTACGCCCGGCAATTAGAGATGGCGAGGTGTCTTTTGGTAATCGGCTACTATGCATATCTCTTCTTTGATCACATCGGACCCAAACCACATCGACTGTTCGGTGTCGGCGTTCATTCTGCTGCAATTTTCCTTTGGGCTGTTGATATAATAGTCGAGGTAACTCTTTTCAAGAGTCTACAACACTGCGGTGAACACAGATGAAAAGTGTTAGCAAGACAGGACAATTGATGTGGTAGATCAAATTTCACTTACTGTAGTTCAACAAATTTCATTTTCGTGCCACACCGCGCTAAGCGCAGTAGAAAAGTGTCGGATCAAGCAGCAAGGGGAGGCGACCAATAAGCAGCGAGCACGAACCCCGCCCCTTCGTAAATCCTGCGTCGTCGTAGATCAAATTACAGTTACTGTAGTCTACAAACTGTTTCCCAAACGTTTTTTTTCCGAAATTCATTATAAAAAACTAGTTGCGAAGGAAGGTACATGCCTTGCAATTTTTCAATAGCAATCGTCGAAACAAATTTGCTTGTTAACTTGAGAAAAATGGGAGAAAAGGATGAAAAAAGTAATGATGTGCGAACGCGCCCTATAGCTAATTTGCGTTCAATATGTGCGTGCCCTTTTTCATCCCAGAGACACAAATAGTAACGGAAATATGTCTGAAATAGGTAAAACTAACTTTTTGAAACATTAGAAAAAATAATCGAAAATAAAATAGGGAGGTAAGTGCGCTCCACGGAGGGTTTCGCAAAGCGGTTGCAAAGCGGCTAAATTTACTTACCCCTGATCCACAGTGTGCATTCTGTCAGAAACGCAGGGTACATTTCAAGCCTTTTTCTTCACTTTCGAAAATTACATGTTGGGATTGTTACCCCTTCACCTTATAACTTCAGAAGATTAAAAATCGCAGAGACGTCGTCCCAACTGAAGTGAACAAACCACATAACATTGCCATATCGGTAGGTCAAAAAAGTTCTAAATCACTAAATTGAAATTTCAGATGATCTCAAGCAGTGTGTATTAAACTAGTCAACTCAGATCAATTAATAACTTATCATCTCATACTTGCTTGTTCTGTCTGTAAATAATGTCAGTTCTCGAATAAATCATGTTTGTTTTGTGAGCATTTTTATCTTGGGAGGTCTAGAGTGGATCAAATTTCAGTTACTGTGGTTCAAAAATTTCCATTATTTCTCTCTACGTTTTCTGGGAAACTTTTTGAATACAAAATTCTTAACCAAAGAAATATCAGCAGAGTGAGAGTTCAATACAAAAGGGAGAACAGCGATAAAATGATCTGAAACATTTGATAAGGCCCAATGTTCGTAGTTTTTCGGAATTTGCGATAAAGATGTTGTCTATAAAAAACCGCAACTCCGTTATGCATTCCTATCAAGAATGCTCGGAAAACTTCTGCTTGTCGCGGTTTTGGGTATGTTCTTAAACTCAAGATCAAAAAAGTCACTTTTGAAGTTTCGAGGTGAAACATTTCATTCGTAGTAGTGTATTTCAAGCTGCGCCGGGTGTTTCTGCAAGTTACCGTACTCCTTTATAATAATCAACACAATTTTCAACTACAATAAACTTTAGGTATTGCATCTCGTTTTCTCAATCGTCCATAAAATTTCTCGGAACTTCCCAATCACCTTGTTTTAGGCTCGTTAGGTTAAAAAATTAAGCTGACCCAAACCTAACCTAAGCCTACGAAAGATGTGTTCATGGTAACGCACACCACGTTTTCCAGCCAAATAAAAAGTACCATCATTTTTGAGATTCTGCGAAGTAAGATCAAGTAAAACGATGGTGTCCACGGTAGTAGAATGCTCTGCTCTCCCCTTGCTTGATAGACCTCAAACTAGGGTAATTAAACCTTTATTCAGAGGAAATAATGAGAAAATGATAATACAATGATTATACATAAGCAATGAAACATAATTATCAGAGCGAAGAGTATTTTGAAGAGAAATGGAAAAAAGATGATAAATAAAAGGTTTGCGTCGTCAAGTAATGCGCGCGAAGTGGGTTTGCACTGCGAACGCACTTGCCGACGCCAACCTCTTTTATTTCCCTTCGCTCTGTGCGAACACTGGGGCCTTCACAAATGGGGATCACGACATGTTATCGTGAGATTGGTGGCGTCTGACACTGATGAGTGTAGCGTGTTGTAGAAATGACCGAATGGTCTGTAGACTGTTGGAAACGTCGTTGCCATCTCGCTGTCGCTCGGTTGTTGAAAGTGTCGTTCTTCATGGAGCGTCTCAGATACCTTAGAGACTTGACCAACTCCCATTCTTCTTGAACTGACTTTCATCTTCTGCTTCCCTTGGCTTTGTGCTTGTCACCTCCTCTTGATCCTTGAGGGTACCTTATGAACTTGCACGTGCTAGAATTACCAACTTTCTCAGTTCCTTCGTTGGGTTTCGCTCTTTCTAGTACACCATAGCCTTGGTCTTGGTGGTGGATGGAGTTGACATCGAGGTTTACTGTAGACAACTACCCTTCGTCGATCATTTCTTCTCTAGTCGCTGGTCGCTTCTTCATCTTGTCTCTGACAACCCTGGGCCCCTCAGGCTGGCTCCTGCGATGGACAATGTTGTTGTAGGTCTACTGAATTGTGTAGACTGTTTGGGTTTTTCCTTCATTTTTGGAGATGAATCTATTAGGTTTTTTTTTTTTTGGCGTTCTCGCTCTTTTATATTTTGGCTTTTTTTTTGGCGTTCTCGCTCTTTTATATTTTGGCTTTTTTTTTGACATTTTTCGTTTTTTGCAAAGTTTTACTAATTATACAAGTTAACATGAATAACACAAATTGAATACCAAGTGGGACGGGGGAGGGGGGTGAAAACATACGTATGTATTTTGGGGGGGGGTTATGGTACGGTAAACTTTCTTTCTTCTTAACGGGCTAACGATGTGTTGAGGTTCCTTGCCCGAGATCTACAGGAGGTTCTTCGACGTATGGATCGGGTTGATTGAAGAGTCTCTCCAGTGCCTCGATAGGTGTGACGTGCGTTGAACTGTAGTTTCGAGAGTATGGAACTCGAGATGGAGATTCTTGTCTGAATTGGCTGTCCCTTGATCTGGATCTCGACTCTTTCTTTCTCACATGGACGGTGTTTTGGAAACCGACATGTGGGCTTTCCTCCGCTTGGACGATCGTGGTTGATCGTCGATTGCTTCCTTCCTTTTTCTTCTGACAGATACCCGAGCGGTACTTTGGTTCAAGAAGTTTCGGGCGATTTTCCTCGTTGCTGTTAGTTTCTTGACCGTATGGACGCCTGTCGGTGCTTTCTTCGGAGCTATCCTCGTCTGGTGCCGGTTTGACATGCACGAAGTTGAATATGGGTGTCGCTTCTTCGGAGCTTGTATTTCTCCTGCGACAAATACTTGAGTGGTGACTTCTCCGAGTGTGACAATGTTTACATGGATTTGCGTCTATGCATTGCCGTGATCCATGAGACGGATCGAGACAGATGAAGCAAAGATGATCGGTCCTCAGCTTCTCCTTCCTATCTTCGGAGTCTGTGATGATCGGACAATCATCTGGTTGGTGTGTTGTACTTTGGCAGAAGGTGCACCCTTTTCTGCCGTTTGCTGTTGTTTCCATACGACCTGAGGTGGTGACCAGACTTTCTTGACGGTTATTCTCTCGTCGTGATCGGTAGGCTTGTTCCTTTTCTGCGGTTTCTAGACATTCGTTCAAAATCTCTTCTTCATACTCGATCTCTTCGATAGTCAGTGCGATGAATTGAAGCATTTCTTCCATTGACCATGGTGCGTGTCGTCGTTGAGCTTCCTCCCGAGCCGTTCTTCGAATTGTGGTTGGCTGGAATTTACTCAGTACTTCTCGTTTGTACTCTTTCTTGTTCGTGTCGACCCCTTCTTGTTCCAACAGGTAGACCAGGTTCCGTGTCTGCTGCAGAAGGGTGATCTCCGCACGAGAGTGATCGGCTTCTCTTCGTAGTCCTCGTAGGTTCTTCTCGAGCCGTCGGGTCTTGTTGTCCTTTTTGTTCCCGTAGTTGGCTACCAGTTGTGTTTTGAGGTACTCGTATTGGGATCCGTCGCATCCCAAGTTCGCGAATCTCTTCCTGGCATCTCCGACGAGTCTCGACTGGAGTACGGCGATTTTCACATCGTCCGTGGTTGTTGGGTCTGAATCGACCACTTCTCTGAACAGCTTCCAGAAGTGTTCAAAGTCGCTGTCCTCGCCTCCGTTGAACTTCGGTAGTTCGACTTCCGGTTCTCGGATGTATCGTGGTCTGCGATGTTCGTACGTCGTTCGTGTCTCGGTGTGGTCGTGCCTTACGTCCCTCGTTTCTTCGACTACGGTGGTGCTTTGTTCGGTTTTGTTGCTAGTGCAGTACTCTTCTGCTGCCTCGCGAAGTTCCGTCAGCATTGACATTTTTGTCACCGCCGTGTCGATTCTAGTATTGACGTCGTCTGTTTCTAGACTTTCTTCTTCGTCTTTTAGGTAATGACGAACCCCCAACAGTGCGTTGTCCAGTCTCGACACTTGTTTTCGTGTGTCTTCCTCTCTGGCATCGCACAACCGTACTACTGTGTCCCAGTACTCGGCAGGTCGGCTCTTTCTCTCGTCTGTTTTTCGGAATTTCTCCTCGTTGTTGACTTCCTTGAGCCACCTGCTGATGAACTGCTGTAGCTGGTTGACTTCTCTGGTCAGTGTTCTTTTGGCGTACACCAGCTGGTTTTTGAGACGGGGACCTTCTGAACTCTCACACTCCACGTCTGGGTTGTCTCGAGAGTCAGACTTGATTGTTTCCATTGTCGAGCTGCCAACTGTGGTGTGTTGTGCTCGAGTAAATTGGAACTGAGAATTGTCGAACTTGCAACAATGATTTGTTGGGTTCTGATAAATACACTTGGAGTTTTGAGCTGACAAGAATGTTGTGCTCTAGTGACTTGAATTGAGTCTGGGTCGAACTTGCAACAATGATTTGTTGAGTTCTGATAAGTGGGAATGGAGTTTTGAGCTGACAAGAATGTTGTGCTCTAGTGACTTGAATTGAGTCTGGGTCGAACTTGCAACAATGATTTGTTGAGTTCTGATAAGTGGGAATGGAGTTTTTGAGTGAGGTGTTGGTGCACCTCCTACTGGTTTTCTGTCGAAGTCTCCACTGTGTGTGGAAACAACACCGTAAATGATTTGACGATGTTGCGTGGAGACGCCGACTCTTTTTGTCTACTGAGAAACTTGGGTGAAAAACGATAGAAATTAGAGCTTGATTGCTCTTGGTTTTGGTTCCGAAAAAATTTGTTTTGTCAAAAAGGGAAACTTTGATCTTCTAACTTTCAAAGCTCACTTTTCTGTGTTTTGCTGCCACGCGGGTCTTCTGATGCCTTGGTCCACTCCTTGATGCACCATAAAACGATGGTGTCCACGGTAGTAGAATGCTCTGCTCTCCCCTTGCTTGATAGACCTCAAACTAGGGTAATTAAACCTTTATTCAGAGGAAATAATGAGAAAATGATAATACAATGATTATACATAAGCAATGAAACATAATTATCAGAGCGAAGAGTATTTTGAAGAGAAATGGAAAAAAGATGATAAATAAAAGGTTTGCGTCGTCAAGTAATGCGCGCGAAGTGGGTTTGCACTGCGAACGCACTTGCCGACGCCAACCTCTTTTATTTCCCTTCGCTCTGTGCGAACATCAAGTTCAACGTAGTACTGTAACTCTACCCTAATTCGGTGATCTCACAACAATAATCAATACAGTACCCCTCTACAGTAACCGTCACCACCGCGACCGACACATGTATCCACTGTATCTGTCTCAAAGAATCAGGTTGTAAGGCTATCGGTTGTGAAATGGACGTCGGCAGTCTTTCTTGTGGATATTACCAGGTAACACTATTCCGATCTGTATTAAAAATCTTGCGAACCATGAATTTCCAGTGGAGACTCACTAGGTACTATGGACACAATCCGATTCTAGTACCGTCCATAAAAATACGAACAATATGATTTTCTCATCTCTCAGTTGTCCAACCGTTCTGAAACTTCCAAGGGTGTTAGATGTTACATAATAAGAATGCTGTTTCAGTACAGTATCTAAATGTGTCAAGCCGATTCTACCGTTCGTATCTTAATAGATGTATGCATCTTATTCATACTAATGTGTAGAGATCATAGTAAATTTCTCTTCTTTCCAGATCAAAATTGGCTATTTTGAAGACTGTGGTGAACCGGGAAAACTGTCTGGAGAGTCGGTCGAAACTGCTTGGAAACGATGTGCCGACGACTACACGTGTGCTACCAAGTGTGTCAATGTGCGTTGCTTTGTTGATGGGAGCAGTTCCTGCGTCTCTAACCACATGCAGAGTGAAGGGCGATGATTGGAATGAGATATATATATATATATATATATATATATATATATATATATATATATATAGAGAGAGAGAGAGAGAGAGAGAGAGAGAGAGAGGGAGAGAGAGAGAGAGAGAGAGAGAGAGAGAGAGAGAGAGAGAGGAGAGAGAGAGAGGGAGAGAGAGAAAAGAAAAACCAAATTGTAATCTTTGGATACAATACTTGTTCCAATAGAATATACGCCTGCCTTTTTTGTTCTGGGACGATCGACCCATGTCAGGCCTACTACGCCCGCTACAAGAGCCAATGCTCATCCCTCGGAATCGGTGATTGCGAGATCATGTCGAAGAACCACAACGGAGGACCACGTGGATGTCACAACGCCAACACTGCGAGTTACTGGACTGCCGTCCAGACATGCTGTGGCTGTGCATAGAATCACTTCGAATAAATGCATTTCTACCACTTCATCACTCTTCAAGCACTATACACACCGCGGATCAGGGATAAGTGGATATAGCCGCTCTGCGACCGCTTTGCAAAACCCTCCGCGGAGCGCACTTACATCATTTTTTCATTTTCGAATGTTTTTGAACATATCTGCAAACCTTGTGGATTGTTTCCAAGATTCGTTTTACCTACTTCGAACATTTTTCCGTTAGGATCTATGACTCTCGGATGAAAAAAGATTGGAAAAATTTTTGAACTACAGTAACTGAAACTTGATCTACTATATCGACTGTCACGCTCCTTGCTCTGCTCACTGCGTTTACCGCAGTGCGGAGAAGTCAGCCAACGGAAAAAAAATCATCCTGATAATGAATGAAAACATATTCATTTCTCGAAATCAAATAATTTGACATATTTACATGGAACAGCGGTCGATTTTCTTCTATTTTAGAATATCATTATTTTTCAAACTGTCATGCTTTTTCGAATTGAATTGGGAGAAAATCGATCGTAACCGACAGAAAGGTGAGGAACACCGATTATGCTTGATGTTTTAACTTGGAAAATTCATCCAAGTCACTATACAGCTTCTCCTTCTTAATTTCTAGTAGAAGATCTTGTCTGAAACATGACATCATGATCATCAGGATGGAAACTTACCTATCGTCATAGGCGTCGATTCCGATTTCTTTGAGATCATCGTCCGATACGTCCACGAGCACACGACCTGGAAATCATCTTTTCCTCAACAAAACTTTTGAAAATTTTTCTATTACACCCGATATCTTATTGGTAACTGTAAAGTTATAGTAAGAAGATACAGTACCCCACACCTAGGCAAAGGCATAAGACAATATAACCGCTTCGCAACCGCTTTGCCGACCTCCGCTTTCATTTTCGAAAGTTTTTGTACTTTGAAAAATGTTTCAATTAACATAACGAACGTTGCGGACTGTTCCTAACGATAGTTTTACCTACTTCAAACATTTTTACGTTACGACTTGTGAATCGGGGACAAAAAAAGTAGGAAAATTATTTGAACTACAGTAACCCACATATCTAGCAAAAAGTCTGACCGATTTCAAACTCGCGGGAGTCGCATTTTTGTAAAATGAGTACGGTAGGAGTCGGGACTCTCACAACGAACAGTTAGATCTTTGTGGATTTAAATTATTATTCTTACTTTCAGTCCATTGAAATTAAAGGCGCATTACTTGAATCGTTCTTGTATTTCAAGGCGAAACTGCTACGGTAACTAAGTAACCGATTTACGGAGGTCAGACTTTTTTACAGGTAGAGGAAGATATGTGTAACCGAAATTTGATCTACTCTATCGATTTGCTTTGCTTACACTTTTCAACTGCGTTTGCCGCAGTGTGTACCCATGAAGCTTTTTCGAGTACCGTACTCTTCGCTATGTTTCAGAAAATGTAACTTGTTTTTGGAATTCCTCTTGAGAGCATCAACATTTCTGTAAATTCGCGGTGATTTCAAACTGTCCATAAAAACTTTTGACCCACCTTCCGGCTACGGTAACGAGAGGGAAATAAAAACGTGTAGACGTGAAACTTTATTTCGAGGCGGGAATTCAAAATGTTCAGTAAATGTTAGTCCTAGCCTCTGGTTACTGTATCGAGACAGGAATAAAAACGTGGAGACGTGAAACTTTATTTCGAGGCGGGAATTCAAAATGCTCAGTAAATGTTAGTCCTAGCCTCTGGTTACTGTATCGAGAAGGGAATAAAAACGTGGAGACGTGAAACTTTATTTTGAGGCGGGAATTCAAAATGCTCAGTAAATGTTAGTTCTAGCCTCTGGTTACTGTATCGAGAAGGGAATAAAAACGTGGAGACGTGAAACTTTATTTTGAGGCGGGAATTCAAAATGCTCAGTAAATGTTAGTTCTAGCCTCTGGTTACTGTATCGAGAAGGGAATAAAAACGTGGAGACGTGAAACTTTATTTCGAGGCGGGAATTCAAAATGCTCAGTAAATGTTAGTCCTAGCCTCTGGTTACTGTATCGAGAAGGGAATAAAAACGTGGAGACGTGAAACTTTATTTCGAGGCGGGAATTCAAAATTCTCAGTAAATGTTAGTCCTAGCCTCTGGTTACTGTATCGAGAAGGGAATAAAAACGTGGAGACGTGAAACTTTATTTCGAGGCGGGAATTCAAAATGCTCAGTAAATGTTAGTCCTAGCCTCTGGTTACTGTATCGAGAAGGGAATAAAAACGTGTAAACGTGAAAACTTTTCGTGGCGGGAATTCAAAACGCTCAGTAAATGTTAGTCCTAGCCTCTGGTTACTGTTTCGAGAAGGGAATAAAAACGTGGAGACATGAAACTTTATTTCGAGGCGGGAATTCAAAATTCTCAGTAAATGTTAGTCCTAGCCTCTGGTTACTGTATCGAGAAAGGAATAAAAACGTGGAGACGTGAAATTTCATTTCGAGGCGGGAATTCAAAATTCTCAGTAAATGTTAGTCCTAGCCTCTGGTTACTGTATCGAGAAGGGAATAAAAACGTGGAGACGTGAAACTTTATTTCGAGGCGGGAATTCAAAATGCTCAGTAAATGTTAGTCCTAGCTTCGGGTTACTGTATCGAGAAGGGAATAAAAACGTGTAGACGTGAAACTTTATTTCGAGGCGGGAATTCAAAATGCTCAGTAAATGTTAGTCCTAGCTTCGGGTTACTGTATCGAGAAGGGAATAAAAACGTGGAGACGTGAAACTTTATTTCGAGGCGGGAATTCAAAATTCTCAGTAAATGTTAGTCCTAGCCTCTGGTTACTGTATCGAGAAGGGAATAAAAACGTGGAGACGTGAAACTTTATTTCGAGGCGGGAATTCAAAATGCTCAGTAAATGTTAGTCCTAGCCTCTGGTTACTGTATCGAGAAGGGAATAAAAACGTGTAAACGTGAAAACTTTTCGTGGCGGGAATTCAAAACGCTCAGTAAATGTTAGTCCTAGCCTCTGGTTACTGTTTCGAGAAGGGAATAAAAACGTGGAGACGTGAAACTTTATTTCGAGGCGGGAATTCAAAATTCTCAGTAAATGTTAGTCCTAGCCTCTGGTTACTGTATCGAGAAAGGAATAAAAACGTGGAGACGTGAAATTTCATTTCGAGGCGGGAATTCAAAATTCTCAGTAAATGTTAGTCCTAGCCTCTGGTTACTGTTTCGAGAAGGGAATAAAAACGTGGAGACGTGAAACTTTATTTCGAGGCGGGAATTCAAAATTCTCAGTAAATGTTAGTCCTAGCCTCTGGTTACTGTATCGAGAAAGGAATAAAAACGTGGAGACGTGAAATTTCATTTCGAGGCGGGAATTCAAAATTCTCAGTAAATGTTAGTCCTAGCCTCTGGTTACTGTATCGAGAAGGGAATAAAAACGTGGAGACGTGAAACTTTATTTCGAGGCGGGAATTCAAAATGCTCAGTAAATGTTAGTCCTAGCTTCGGGTTACTGTATCGAGAAGGGAATAAAAACGTGTAGACGTGAAACTTTATTTCGAGGCGGGAATTCAAAATGCTCAGTAAATGTTAGTCCTAGCTTCGGGTTACTGTATCGAGAAGGGAATAAAAACGTGGAGACGTGAAACTTTATTTCGAGGCGGGAATTCAAAATTCTCAGTAAATGTTAGTCCTAGCCTCTGGTTACTGTATCGAGAAGGGAATAAAAACGTGGAGACGTGAAACTTTATTTCGAGGCGGGAATTCAAAATGCTCAGTAAATGTTAGTCCTAGCCTCTGGTTACTGTATCGAGAAGGGAATAAAAACGTGTAAACGTGAAAACTTTTCGTGGCGGGAATTCAAAACGCTCAGTAAATGTTAGTCCTAGCCTCTGGTTACTGTTTCGAGAAGGGAATAAAAACGTGGAGACGTGAAACTTTATTTCGAGGCGGGAATTCAAAATTCTCAGTAAATGTTAGTCCTAGCCTCTGGTTACTGTATCGAGAAAGGAATAAAAACGTGGAGACGTGAAATTTCATTTCGAGGCGGGAATTCAAAATTCTCAGTAAATGTTAGTCCTAGCCTCTGGTTACTGTATCGAGAAGGGAATAAAAACGTGGAGACGTGAAACTTTATTTCGAGGCGGGAATTCAAAATGCTCAGTAAATGTTAGTCCTAGCTTCGGGTTACTGTATCGAGAAGGGAATAAAAACGTGTAGACGTGAAACTTTATTTCGAGGCGGGAATTCAAAATGCTCAGTAAATGTTAGTCCTAGCTTCGGGTTACTGTATCGAGAAGGGAATAAAAACGTGTAGACGTGAAACTTTATTTCGAGGCGGAAATTCAAAATGCTCAGTAAATGTTAGTCCTAGCTTCGGGTTACTGTATCGAGAAGGGAATAAAAACGTGGAGACGTGAAACTTTATTTCGAGGCGGGAATTCAAAAGCGCACATACCTCAGTCTTTCATACTGACTTTTTTTAAAAAGAAAACCCTGTGAGAGTATCGGAGCTACAGTATCTCTGACGCTTTTTCAAGTACCGTACTCACTGTAAGCCCATTCAATATAAACGTAAAATATTCCGTTTAGTGTATAGAACCATGAAGATGTTCAATTTACCGTACTCAATCTTCTTCAAACGGGGTTCAGAGTACAGTAAGCCAATTTTACCTACCCCTCGGTTGCCAAGAACTCACCAGTAACATTATGCCTCAGGAACAAAGGAGAGTATTTTAGGGCCAGTTTTGGTCTCCTCTTTCTCAGCCAATGATCTACATCTCCTGCTGCCCAGAAGCAAATGGGTCGATGTGAGACGACGTGGTAGACTTCTTGGATAGATGACGTCATCTGATGGTACTGTAACTTCTGCATTACCGTAATCGGGGTGAAAACGTGGTCAACTATAATTGCAATCTTTTTGTACGAAATTGGGCGAACCTAACCAAAACTACATACATACAGGGTGGGCGCAAAGTATTGCAACATAACTTTGAGCATTTGGAAATTTCTCATTTTTTCTTTTTCCTTTCATTACGGAACTCTCTCGGCACGTTTTCTACAAATTTCATCCAACAGACATCCGTTTTTACAAAGTTGAAGCAAAATTACCATCCGGGAAAATTGTTCAAATGCACAAATGCTGACACGCGCCTAAAAATGCGAATTTTCGAAATTTTTTTTTGATAGTAGAAGTTCACGAAATTGGACGTAAAGTGTATTTTATAATAGACAGTATTATGATCTATCTGAATCCACAAACAAAACGACCTAGAGAGTTCTTACAAAGACACAGAGCCAGCTCATCGTAGGTATAAAACAAAGAAGCGGTGAAATCCGCTTTTTCAAGTTCAAGTCGGTTCAAGTTTTTTTTTTTACAAAATTCGGCGGATAATCTCCATAATAAATTTGTCGCCGGTACGTCGCCTCCCTGTCGTCATTCGATATAGCATTCGATAACGGCGACGTTTCAGCGACAATACGGCGACGTTTCGGTAACAATATGGCGAAATCATTCATTTGTTGCCGGTACGTAACTGTTTTGTCGCAGATACGTCGCCGTATAATCGCCTGTACGTCGCCATATTGTCGCCGTTTGGTAAGGCATACCGAATGGCGACAAAAATATTATGGAGAACTATGGAACTTTTCTGAGAAAAATTTAAAAAAAACATTATGTTTCAAAAACACAGCTGGGGTAAGGTTACGGTAAAATCTAGGTTGAGTTCCCGTCAAGTTCTTTTTCTTATCAAAATACAAAAAAATCATCTATTGAAGTATCGCACAACGAAATTTCAACGTTGTAGAACCAATGTGATACCATTTTGGTTGAAAATTTATTATTTAACAAAAAACCAATAAAAGAACAATCGTGGACCAAAAATGCATGGTACAGAGATAGCATAGTGTAGGAGGGAGATTAAAGCTAGAGGGTACGGAAAGAAAATCAAAAACAGCCATTGGACGGACGATTTCGAAATGTTTCTATGGTTACTCTACACTCTGTCCCAAAAAAAACAAGAACACCCATATTTTCTCAAATTTCTCAGCTAATTTTCATTTCGGAAATATGTCACTACAGCAACGTTTTGTAGATGCTAAATCAATATTTCCAAAATGAAAATTAGCTGAGAAATTTGAGAAAATATGAATGTTCTCGTTTTTTGGGACAGAGTGTACTAGACACGAGAAGCGATTAATTAGTTCATTCATTTTTTGTTTGAAAAATCGGAAAACTTCCCTATCACCTTACCTACGCGGTTGTGAGGTCATGTGATGACGTGGATCTGAAACTTCCAGGTTGAACGGTCTTCTGCCCACGTAAACCACGAAGTTTCGCGCATAGGAGATCCAGCACGTCTCTTCTGAACAGCCCATATTCGATTCTTAACTGGTCAGGGAAGACGTGCTGGACCTCCTATGCTGTTTCGTAGTCTACATTGGCAAATAACCTTTCAATCCGCCAGTTTCTGCTAAACTCCATCACATGACCTCGAGAACGGCAAATTGTAAAAGGCACCCTGGCGGACCGGCACCTCGGCACCACTGCGTCCTCGCACTAGGCATGGGCATATTGCCAAAAATTTTTTTTAACGACGTCACCGACGATGACGTCAGAATCGAATGTCAGATTCTGAATTGAATTCACAAAAAATTTCGAATTTCGAAAAAAATTTTTTTGACGACGTCAGAATCGAATGTCAGATTTTGAATTGAATTCACAAAAAATTTCGAATTTCAAAAAAAATTTTGGCAATATGCCCATGCCTAGTGCCGAGGATGCAGTGGTGCCAAATTGCAAAAAGTGGCACCACTGTTCGCGGCACCACTCCAATCATGGCAGACTTGATGGTGCCGAGGTGCCGGTCCGCCAGGGTGCCTTTTACAATTTGCCCTCGAGAACAAGTAATTAAAATGATAAAAATCACAATTTCCATAAACTTGTTCGTACAAGCATCAGCAGTTGTCTTCTTCTCTACACATCAATGAAATCGCCCGTCTTTGAATCACATTGAAAGATCACATAAATCAGTTATTGTCGCACCCGTTGGGATAAATATTATCGACATTAAGTTGGCGCATAATTCGAATACCATGATAGAAGAAATGTGTTTGATAACTTGGTTAAAAAAAAATAATAAGAGGGTTCCTATTCTGAGAAACCGAAAAGCTGCGAACCCTTGAGAAAATGGAAAAAAGTGGTCCGTCACTATCTTGGAACGTGAAATTATAGAAAAAAAACTTCCAATTCAAATTTCAAACTTGGAAAACTTATCCATGTGGAATAGGTATTTGAGTACTTTTGAACATTACTCAAAATCCCTTTTTTTGCGATTTTAACTAATTCCTCACTTATCAAAAATGAGTTGGGAATTCCTTTCGCCCGATTTCACCTTGTGCCGCGTTTTAATACCGCGCAAGACAAAAAACGCTGCCACTCCGCTACATCTGTTGCGTTTTTGCTGACAACCTTATTCACAGAAAAAAGTTTTGGTTAGGACAATCCTTAGGTAACTGAAACAGTACTGCCGGATGTGTTTTCAACAAAAACTATTGTGAACATAGTCTAAAACACGCCG
The DNA here is from genome assembly GCA_963978915.1 of Caenorhabditis parvicauda. Classification (NCBI taxonomy): domain Eukaryota; kingdom Metazoa; phylum Nematoda; class Chromadorea; order Rhabditida; family Rhabditidae; genus Caenorhabditis; species Caenorhabditis parvicauda. The sequence continues at coordinate 14,501,473 of OZ022252.1, forward strand.
TGCTAGGAAGACGGGAGTGAGGAATTTGACACATCATAAAATGGTTGATTTCACAGTGTACTTGGGTATCCAAGACTTGGTTCTTCACGAAGTTGTTCTCCCAACCAAACCTAAGCTTATTATTGAAGAAAATCACTGTTGGCTGCAGATTGCAGATAGAGATTAAAACACGACGTCATGAACGCGCGATTTGACAATGTGTCAAATTCCTCACTCCCGTGTTTCTTGGACTCTGTGTCTAAAACCAGTTTGCCTAGACGCGAGAGGATATTTCGTCCCACGCGGTTAAAATTTCCTTCCATAAGTGACGAAACCAACATTTTTCAACACAATCAATAACGAAATTAGATAATTTGGTTACCTGTTCCAAGGAACATGTAGACGATACTACCTAGAACACACTGGACCGATGTGACGACAAACACGTACGACCAGTTGTTGTTGGTCGCTTCCAGAATGTGACCTGCGACGTAGACTCCGATGAACCCTGTGATCGCTCCACAAGCATTGAACACTCCTGCAAAGGAAATTTTACTTCTTTAGTTTCAAGTGTTTTTTCTTCTCTATAAACTAAATACTGTTGATATGAACATATAAATTTTTATCAACGACCTATGAACTTCATATCAACGACCTATGAACTTCATATCAACGACTTATGAACTTCATATCAACGACCTATGAATTTCATATCAACGTTATTTAATTTATAGAGTTGCTTCCAGTAATTTCCGTATCTAAATAGAAAAAAAGATTGAAAAATGACTTCACTTTGAAAATTATCGGTTGTTGTTGTGTGTTTGAAAGCTTACATTTAGGTTTAATTTCGAATTTTGAGATTTACAACTTTTTTTATTTTTCAAGCTCAATTTTCGTTTTAAACTATTTTAAACATAAATGTTTTTTCTACATCACCATATTCAAGCATTAAGATTCAACAATATCGAATTATTCTGAAATTCTCCAAAAAAAACTCGAAGATTTCTTTCGATAATCAAAATTTCATGTTTCAATTTAGATTGATAAGATTGTCATTGACATTTTTAACGATGGTAAAATTAAATAAGAACTGTAAATAACAATAGTCCTTGGCGACTTCGCCTCCAAGCAGCCTGTGTGGTACGACGAGTAGATGCGTAAGCTGCCCTATAGCTGGGAGAAATTTCATCTAACATCCTAGTCAACAAATGAAGTTATGTTCTGTTGAACAGTTTCGGACAAACCGGAAATTTTGATTGCATCAACTCAATAGAATATAGCTCAATTCGTTAGAGAGGGAGTAAAATCTCGATAAAAAACATTTTTTCGAGTGAGTATCGAACCACAAGTTTTGTATCTTCCTCATTAAACCACTTCTCTATCAATGCACTGTTAATTCATGAATTCCAAGAGCGTTTCCTATGTACTGTTTTGTTTTCGCATGAATAGTCTCCATCATATGATTTGTCTCACTTCCTGTTTTGAGAAGAAAGTGGAAGATAAACATTTTTATCATTCACAAACGTTTGGGCTGATCCAGGAAAGAAAGCGAATTTTAGCAGAAATTCTACCATTACATCATTTCGAATCTCTACCATTAAGACTTTCAAAAGTTAACTTATTTGAACTTATTGAAGGCTACACCATAACTATTCACCTCTTCACCATTATAAAACTTGTTTTATTATTATAAAAGACTGCGTAGGACATATGCCGAAAACACCATTTTGGCCTTTCAAAAATCAACCCTTTCAAAATTTAACTGATAGTTAACGAAATATATCATCATTCTCACACTTTTCGAAAAATATCGTGTAGAGAAGGAAATTTCTTGAAGACACAACCTTTTACGATGAGAAACTTCCAAATGGAAGATTAGGTAGAAAAAAATCTCAAAACAAACCAAAGACAGATCCAGCATGGTTTGGGGCAAAGTCGTGTGGGTTGACCGACACTCCACCATGGTGCAGACCTCTTGCCGCCATCGCCGCTGTTACTATGATCAGAGCGAGTGGGAAGAATGACGTCATCGGGATCAGAAGTAAGCAGACGGCTACTCCGAGAAGACTCGAACACTGAAAGTCGGGAGTTATATTCTGGAGATATTTTCGGATAGGATGCATATTCTAGAAAATCATTATCATGGGCACACAAAATTTCCTTTTTTTTACCTCATTCAACTTTCTCAAACTCAAAAATCAGTTTTTACCATAGTCCAATTCAACTCGATTCTGTAATAAATCTTAAATTCCAATTAATCAATGTTTTATTGTGAATAATCATTTCCGACCGGCTGTAATCTTTCTAACCAAGCGGTTGTTAGAAGTCTAAATTAGGTACTTTTTTGAAAAAAAAAGTTAGATCCACATATTCTAGGGGCAATTTATATATAATTTCCACTTTTCTTAACAATTCTGGTACGAATTTGTCAGAAAACATATGTTAAAGTGATAAAAAAGAGTGGATTTTTCATACACTAATCGTATTTTGTTGAAAAAAATCGTTAAATTCATCGATTCTAAACGAATTTTCCATTTTTTCCATTAAAAAGTGCATTTTTACCTATTTTTTCTTTCGGTAGTATAGTGGTGAGTATCCGCGTCTGTCTGTCACTTACTTGAGTTACTTAAACGCGAACAATGGATCACTCAAGATCCATTAAACGCGAACAATGGATCTCTCAAGTAAGTAACACATTTTTTTGTAAAAATCATTGGAATCATAAATTATATACGGATTTCTATCCAACTTCCTCTTTTCGAAACAGTTTCAGTCCAAATGTTTCAATTAACAAGGAGTTTTGAAAGAATCATAAAATTATTAAAAACTCACTTCCATCAATCTTCTCGTATGGGTCGTGGTCTTTCCTGATGCCATCGTCCTGGCTGCCATATATGGGGCGACGAGGGACGTGACTACGATGGCCAGTGATGGAACCACGTTGTACACAAATCCTTTCTCATTCGGGAACGTCTCGTGGAAGTAGCTTGGAAGCCAGTTGAACATGGTGAAGTAGGCATTGCCTCCTGTGTATTGAGCGATTGCTGCTGCCCTGGAAAGATTGGGTGCATTGCAGAGAACGGAAGTAAGTAAAAAATAAAGGAAGTGAGTTTTTTAAACGGAAGTCGGAAGTGAATTTTTTAACGGAAGTCGGAAGTCGGAAGACGGAAGTGAATTTTTTAAACGGAAGTCGGAAGTCGGAGGTGAATTTTTTAAACGGAAGTCGGAAGTCGGAAGTGAATTTTTTTACGGAAGTCGGAAGTCAGAAGACGGAATTAGAATTTTTTCAACGGTAGTCGGAAGTGCAAAAAAAGTTGAAAAAACCCAGAGATATTGTATACGCACATTCTCAACAGGTGATAGGTCAATTCCTGACTGAGTAGAAACGATTTCACGGTTTTTTCCTCATTTTTCACGAAAAATTTTTTGACGGAAAATTGTTAAAAGGAAGGCGGAAGTCGGAATTCCGTGCAACTCTGGTGCATTCAGAATAACAACTTTTTTCATTAAACTCCATAAACTTCGTGGCGACTAGCAATAGCCGCTACGAGCACGAATAAAAATATGCGTGGGAACCGTAAAGAGAAATTTTTTAAAGCTGTTCCGATCAGTACAAATATACGCTTTTTGCCGAAAAAAAATTCGGATAAGTTTATTAAATAACCAGAAGGAAAAGAACTGACTAAAATTGTTTGTAGTGATAGAACATTGGTTTTCGATCAGGCTCAGAGAAGGCAACTCAGATTGGATCCAACCACATCTAGTTTGGGAAAAACTGGAATTCAATCTGATTTTTTCTGGATCCAATCAGAGTTGACTTCTATGAGGGATATTCAGGTCAATTCCAACCAGTAGTCTGACGAACTGTATTTGACCGTAATTTAAGAAGGTTCAACAGGGTTAACATCTTGATGAGCGAGTCTATCAGAATAGCGCAGTTTTGCGATTAATAACAAATATTTCACGAACATTGAACCGGATCATTTTTTAAAAATTCATATTCAGCCTATTTGGAATGAAAAGCAAATTCTACATGAAGAAAAAGATCTTTAATGGAAATTGAGAAACCCAAAACACATAGCTTCCTCTACCTGTAAAAAAGTCTGACCTCCGTAAATCGGGTACTTAGTACCGTAGCAGTTTCGCCTTGAAATACAAGAACGATTAAAGTAATGCGCCTCTAATTTCAATGGACTGAAAGTAAGAATAATAATTTAAATCCACAAAGATCTAACTGTTCGTTGTGAGAGTCGCGACTCCTACCGTACTCATTTTACAAAAATGCGACCGGCGAGCGTTTGAATTCGGTCAGCCTTTTTGCTAGACATGTGCAAAATCTTACCAAAACGATGGATGCTTGAACAGGGTCGCCCATGGGACTTCTGGCGTCTGGGACATGGCAACGTGCGGTTCAGCCGAATCCTGAAACTTTCATTATACACATGGTATTGATATTTTGAAAAAGCTATTTTTTCTCGTTCATAAGTAAGATCAAACAGTTACAACCATGCGAAACTGTCACGAATTCATTCTCGTAGAAAAATCAAACCTTCTTCAGGAGCGTTTCCTTGTCATCGTAAATAGAAGATTTTCTGTCTTTACTCTTGTCCAGGGCAAACTTCAAGAACCAACACCAGATGAGTGCAATGACTCCTTGAAAATGAGTATTACAATTAAATAGAGAGAGAGAAAGAGAGAGAGAGAGAGAGAGAGAGAGAGAGAGAGAGAGAGAGAGAGAGAGAGAGAGAGAAAAGAGAGAGAAAGTGAAACCACTTCTATTTTATTTAAGAAATTTGCATTTGTGATTTTGTAAAGAACACCGGAAAAGGAACCACTCCGTGATTGTTTCATTGAATCATATTATAAAAATGTCTGCTGTAAAATTCGGAACTTGTTAGGCTTGATTATTTCTACATTCAATGTTTTTTAAATTCAATTTTCGATGAATTTTTACATCGAGTCATGTAAAAATTTTCTGTGAAAGATATAACTTATTTCGAAATACAAGTTTTACATTCTATTTTTAACTATTATTTTTTTTAGTATTCTTGGTAATTTTCCAACACTGACACCGTCTTCAAAAAATTTCCCAACCCGATCGCGATTCTCTTTTATTTCGAAAACATTTTGCAGATTTCTCATCAAAAGAATTAAATAGCTTGAAAACATAAATCTCACCTATAAATTGGAAGAACGTCCTCCATCCAGAGACGTCAAGGAAAATACTTCCAAAAGCACCAGCAAGGACAGTTCTGAAAGAATGGTTTGAAGAGGCAATATATTCTGAAATTTCTGTGAAAACTACTCAACAGAAGTAAAACTAGTAAACAAATTGAATTCTGATCGTTTTCAAATCCCATGTGTCTTGTCTCTGTAAACTGAATCATTGTTATTCAACTCAGAGCTTTTGGAAATCATTCAAAACTTATGATTTTTCTCAATAAACCCGTTCCAGCCCAATTCTTCAACTAATCAATAATCCAATCATTTTTTTAATTCTCAAACACTCACCCACAATGAGATCCAGCAAGGACAACACCAAAAACTTTGCCTTTTTCCGCAGGCGGAAGGTTCTTAGCAACCAGGGAAGCCATAGCTGGGACGTGGAATGCTGAAAATATCTTTTTGTCAAATTCATGTTTAAAAAATATACCTTGCGCGACTCCTGTTAACACTCTAACAGCCAGGAGGACAGCCAGTGTGCTGCTTGTCATATAGGCAAAGTCGAAGAGATATGGGGTGAAGAAAGTCAGCATGATCCATGCCAGACTTGAAAACGGCAAGATCTGGAAGACATTTGTTTGGGAGATAAGAAGTTATACCCCGTTTGTATTATGTACAAGTAGATATTAATGTTCCTTTACGTGTATCATCTAGTCAGTCCTACCTAGAGATGTAACACCCATAGAGCTCTCGGCAGTGAACCCCTCTACGCCAGCATCAAGAAGCCATCAAACCCACTACAATAAATATATTGGCAATTATATCGTAAGTCGACAACCTAACAGCATGTTTCTCCGAAACCATTGATTTTGAATTTGTGTTTTGTGAAAAATCATAAAAATTGACTTTATACTCATGGAATGAACACCAGAAGATAAAACTAGTTAACAGTGATCGAGTCACTAAGAACTTGGGAATCCTATTTCTCCACTTTCAAGACCAAATTTCAAAACCGTTTTCTCATTTGCATTCAGAATTTTCCGTTTTTACTTTCGTTTGGCTTTTGCGATAAACGAAAAATGTGGTTGACTTCGGTCAGTTTTTTATGAACGTTTGAAACTATGAAAATAAAAAATATAGAGCATAAGTTAAACGGAGATAATCCGGATCCTTGTTTTTTTTTAAATCAGATTGAGAAAATTTTAATAATCACGTTTGAAAAAAACAATTTTCAAAGAGAAATCTCACATTTTCGCCTCCATACTTATCCGATAACCTGCCTGCGAAAACTTGCGTCGTGGCATATCCCCAGAAAAAGCACGACAGGACAGTTCCCTGAACAAAAAGCGTTGTGTTACACACTCGGGTTCAACGTATGTTTAAAACAAGCAAAATCTCACCGAATCCTTCTTGTTCCACGCGAATTCTTTGGACACGGCCGCTGCGCAGATGGGCAACGCGGCACGTGCCATGTATAGAACACATGTTCCCGAGAATAGCGCGAGTGTCCATAATTTTGTTTCAGCTCTGGAAAAAATAATAATAGAACAATGTTCTTTGCTCCGCCCACTTTTCGTGAGGTCGATTTTTTGTGACATCCTTTTTCATTTCTGTTGTGCACATCTACGATGGTAAAGAGAGAAAGGGGTGAGGGTCTTCACGTCAGAATTTTCATTCTTACGTGTTTAATCTTTTTTGCGCCTACAGAAGCTTCAATGATATTTCACATTATTTAAATTTTTTTTTACTTTTTCTGTGTTATGATAGATGCTTACTCTAGAAACTAAAAACCGCTGATATGAAGTTCATAGGTCGTTGATATCTACAGCACATTAACGTCATAGGCCGTAGATATTAGCAGCCGATGAAGTTCATATCAACAGCCGATGAACTTCATAAATTTTCATCAACGACCTATCAACTTCATATCAACAGCAGATGAACTTCATATCAACAGCCGATGAATTTTTATCAACGACCTATGAACTTCATAAATTTTTATCAACGACCTATGAGCTTCATAAATTGCTATCAACGACCTATGAACTTCATAAACTGCTATCAACGACCTATGAACTTCATATCAACGGTATTTAGTTTCTAGAGTAATGAAAAAGTTGACGACTAGGTTTTCTTACATGACTTTCGAAAAAGGATAGATCGAATGTTTTCTCGCGTTAGCATCGAAATCGAGCGGCCTGAGCGTAGCGAGGAATATGTGCTTGTCTTATTTGTTTTTCTTCTAGACTATTGAATATCGATCGCGAATTGTTATTATGGATTTAATACTCAAAAAATCATTTTCATGAAGGAGTTAAAGAAAGATACAGCTTTTGTGAACAGCAATTTTCCAAAAACTTGCGAAATTTTGAAAAATAGTCTGAAAACTTACCTCGACCACATTCTCGCTATAGGTGGTTCATACTCTCCAGGCCTTCTTAACATCTGGAAAATAGATTTTATGTTCAGATTATGAAAAGAGAAGTAACAAAGAATTGTGAAGAGAGATTAACAACGGAAGACCTTTATGAATGTATGTTTTTTTTCATTTAGAATTTTTTCCTTAACTTTGAAAAAAAGTCATATTTGCACTCTGATCCAAGTTTGTTCAGAACAACTATTATTTGCAATACATTAACACATCAAATACAAACAAACTTATCGAACCATCATTTGGTGAACTTTATATGAAATTGGAAATGAGAAGTTTATAAACGACAATTAGTTCTTGAGCGTGAAAGTGGCAGCTTTTGACATCTTTGGGAAAACTTAACGAACACGACACATGCATGAGACAGTACGAGACACGTGACATCATAAAAATTTGGTACAAAGCTAGTTCACATGACGTGCACGTGGCATTAGACTGACACGTTATAATGAGCGTGGGTGCTCGCTGCATAGGGCAAAATCCACGAGCTGAAAGGAATGCCACAAAGCATACATATAGCAAGGAAACTATAGAAACATGCATAGCGCGACGTCCGTTTTCTCTCCGTTAAAGATTTTTATCAACTATTTTCACTTTCCTTTTAGAGAAGCGACGACTTTTGTGGAAGGAAACTATTGTGTGAATGTGAATTGTTGACTTATTTCAAAAGCATTTGCCTTTCGAATCGATTTATTTTGAAAACAAACATTTACAAGATAATTATGAATGTGTTTATGGGACAGAAATAGTGTTACGTTATTTTTATGAGATTCAAGAAAAAACAAGAGATCAGATACATAGAGCTTGTTGGAAAAAAGAAAATACTAAAAATGAAAATAAAAGTGCGTTAACAACGTTTCACGTGACGTTGCTTGCTTTTCTTTTACAGTAATCACCTACAGTAAACTTTTCGTGTTTTTATTTTATTGTTGTTTTCGCACTTTTACTTTGCCAATTTAAGTGGGATAACAGCGTTAAGTTTGATATTGATCCGTTCCACCATTTTTGCCTTCTTCGATCCTTCTTTAGGGTCGATAACACCTTTCGGGTTTATGCCATATTCAATGCGCATTCTGTCCGAGGCTGGAGAACCGGCCTAAAACATTTATTTTTTTTCTTTTTTTTGTTTCACTTACACTTCTGACGATTGTCGCTGTTATTTCATCGCCAGAGTTGAGAATCGCTACAGCTGGGGAGACCCGGTAGTCGCGATTGTTAGTTTGACGAATCTTAAGAAGATTTTTTTTACATTTTGCATTGTGAGTGAGATAACCTGGTAGACAACATCTGACAGGCCTATGTTCTTGATCTTCATCTCAACACGGTCACCGTCGGCGTTTATTTCTTTGAAGTCCGTTTGAGAGATTTGCAGTGCTGGGTGTAGTTTCTCTTTCTCTCGCATTTTTTCCTGCATCGCTTCGTATGTTTCCAATGTGAAGAAACTCTTTGTCTTCACCGCTGGCTGCTCGAGACGGAAGCCTTTACAGGATATTTGATATAAATTCAAATGAGGTGAACCTACCCTCAGCGTTGACACAAGAATCGTAGTAGAACTGCATGGCCGCTTCGTCCTTGCCAGCCTTGCAATACTTGTCGTAGGTGATTCTACGACGTGCTTCGAGCCATAGCTGTAATCGTAGTGGTAAATGCTGAAGCCAATGCACTCATAGAGTGGCACTAACAATATACGTATTTTTGATCTTACAGTACAAATTTGGCATCAGAACGTGTTAACTCTGTGAGACCCACCTCAATTTCAACATAGTCCAGTTTCATACGATTGGCCAGTTCCTTGATAGCACATCCAACAGGGAACTTCTTTCCCTCCTTGTAGAACTTGTTTAGCTCGAGAACCTGCCAGGCCTGGAGGACTCGACGCCCATACTCTGGCTGAAAAGTGCTTTCATAAAAACCCTCTTCCCGAACTTACCATCTCACTCTCGTCAACTTCCGAATCCGGATACTCGTCCGCCAACGGCATGTCCTCGAAATCGTCTTCATCCTCGTGTTCCTCAGACTGCTTCGTACGTGGTTCTTCCTTTCTCTTCCGCGACGCGCTGCGGCCGCGTGCTTGGTTGTTGTTTTCCTCGCGTTTCTTCTCCGGCTTGGCAGTCTTGTGGTCCGGGATTCTTTGCACGCTTTCAGTGTTGCTCTTCGAAGTCTTCGAGGAGGTTTTGACAGTTTCCAATGGTTTGGATGACTTCTGTTCGACGTTGTTTGCAGAAACGACGCTAGATCTTGATTTCTGCTCGTAGTGGTTATTTTCTTCATTCGCTTTCTTCGATTTGTGATCATTATCACCATAAATGTTTGCAGATGAATCTCTCGATGGTTGACCAGTTTTCGAAGCCTTGTGTTCACTCCTGTTGTTAGTAGCCGAAGCAGTAGTTCTTGTTCTCTGCTCGATCTTGTTACTTTCAACTGGAGAAGTTCTCGCCTTCTGGTCGAAGGTTATGTTGTCTTGGCTCTTTCTATGAGTCGTTTCTTCAAACTTCTCGACTTCTTGTGCTTCCACTGCAACGACAGTCTTCTGTGGGGCCTGCTCAGCCTTGACTGCTTCGTGTTTTGCAGTCTTCGTGTCAGAAGCTTCACGATTCTTCTCGACAGACGCTGTCAGAGCGGACATGTTCTTCTCGCCCCATGTCGACAAATCCGGAATGTCTGTTGCCAAACTCGGCTCGACGTCTGGAATCGCCATAGGTTCATATGGCAAGACGAGCTCTTCAATCTTTTCCACCTCACTCGACTTCACAACAGGAGTCATGATCGCAAACTTTGAACGAAGGGCCATAATTGCCGGGTCGATGGACCCATTATCAGGCTCTTCAGGAGAAGATGTACGTTCGGGTTGAGTCACAACACCGCCACACCCACCCTTGATGTCGTACTTATTGCGTAGCGCCATAATTGCGGGGTCCACATCGATCGGCGACGGTGTTCTCGATGATTGACGTGGTGGAGTCAACAGCGCACTCTTCGTGCAACCCTTCTTCTTGTCGAAGTCATCTGCTCCAGGGTTTTTGATCGCATGCTCCTCCTTGCGAGCAGGAGTTGCAAAGTTGTGCAGAGAAGTTTTTGCAGATGAAACTGACTTGTTGGTTGAAACCGAGTGGTCTCTCTCCTTTCTCACAGGAGAAACGCTTCTCGGATTCTTTCTAGACGAATCGATGGTTTGAATTGGGGAGATTTCACGAAGACTGATCTCCTTCTTCAGAGACGGCCCATCATTACCGGTCTTCCTGGTAGGCGTCTTTGGTCTGTTTCGGTTCGGAGTTTTTGATCTATGGGGAGCCTCAGAACGGGTAATCTCCTTTTGTGATGCGATTGGACGATGGGACATTTTCTGCAAAATTTTCATTTGCAAATTTTGGCGATAGGTTGGATGAATAGGATTTTGATTGGAGAGGAGGGTAATTAAAGAAAGCTTGAATAAAATGAAGTATCTATTTCTAATGGAAAAGGCTAGTAACACTGTCTTCCCGCGGCCCATTATCAGATGATAGGCGTTAGATAATAGGTTCTGTTGGCGTGGAGATACCCATTAAACTAGAAATTATGCGTATTCAGTTTGTTTGATATTCAATTGTGCCCTCGGAGTGACATTGTTGGCACTGGTAGCCTTAAACATAAGCAACAAAGTGGCCTTGTGAACACTAGAAGTCAAATAACTAAACAGTTGTTAAAAACTGGGAGACACTTCGATTAGTGGTCAGACCCGAAACAGGTCCCTCTCATGTGAATTCTCTACAAGTCTAGACATTTTCTTTTCTCTGAAAAACTGGATAAAATAACTAAAAGTTCAAGAAAATAAGCTGTCGGAGTACGCGTAATGTCTAACCATGAATGGGATTGTTTTCGTTTTTATACCATGCATCTAGATCGTTGGAGTCTTATGGAATTCCCTACGGCAAGAAACGATGATGAAAACAATCTTTGAGGATTGTGTATTGAAGCGGTCCGACCAGTAGAATCTGAAGCAGGTGACTGTGAGCATATCATGGGCGGTCCGTGTATGTGTGACTAGATGTTGTCCCCAGTTTCTAGGAAACAGCTGCAATTATGGCCGTTTGAGAGCTCACGGGTTAAAATTGCCGTTTTGGTTGATTTGTGATGTTTTGAGTACTGTGAGCCGAGAAAAGTGACCGATGTATGATTCGTCTAGTGTTTCCAGACAATTGTTTGCGTCAGAAGGCACCATATTAACGAATCCACGACCAGTTTCGTGGAAAATAAGTTACTAATAATGCAATCAGAGGTGTATTATGATTCCAATGGAACTTGTTCTGTGATCATGAGTCACAAAGGCTAAAGTTGGAAAAATGGGCGTTCTGTAGTTTTCCAGTTACTGTAAAAAGAAGAGTACTGTATATCTAAAACACAATGTGAGGGATTGCAGAGCTGAAATCACAATAGAAAATATGCACTAGGAGTTTATTTAACCAATAAGCTGACTTAACTCCAATTTAACTTTTAAAAATTAGAAAGTCTACAAAAGTTCGAAGACATCGATTTAGAGCAGGATAGAGGAAAAATGATAAGAGAATCCCATTAATCTTCTCATGCGATTTTTGAGAAAAAAATGAAGCTAACCTTAGATTCTATGAGAAATCCGACACTGCTTTTCACTGAAAACAAAAGAATCGGTAAAATACCCAATAAAAGCGTGACTCATTCGCAGTAGTGAACAGGTGTAGTTTACCACCTGTGAATACGTCTAATTTTATTTCCGTCATAATAGCTTTTCGGCGGCTGATACTTGCAATTCACAATAGAATGAAGTATAAGTTCATTGTTATTTTGTTCTTCTCCGATCTTCGGTCTCGTCTGGAATGTTCCGCATTAAGTTGGGATCCTAAACTTGGTGATAAGCTGGTGGAGGAAGTTAGCGTCATGGTATGATCAATACCAGCTGTCCGATTATAATTACCATAGTTATGTCAGAAAGAGTAATGGATTTTGATGATGTACACAGTTCAAATATTCCAGAAGGGTTGAATTAGGTATTGAAGAATGTTACCTGGGTTCCTTCACCTAAAAGGCCAAAAGTTCGATTTTATGCAGTATTCCCTTTTTTAATACCTAAAGCTCTATTTGGTCACAACCTAGTTTCTCGGCCTGTTTTCAGTTTCTAGGCATCGGATAGAGATAGTCTAAACATCTTTCGAGAGTTCCTCTACAGGGTGAGCCATAAATATATTAACACGGTAAAACCGTCATAACTCAAGAAGATCACATCAGAATTTCGAAATTTCTTCACAACATTTATTCAGATATTTAACAAATAGAATCATATTACCTCATATTAATCACTTCTCGAGAAACACAGAGCTCTTTTGCAATATCCCCATTGGTCCATCCGTTCTTCTAATCGCAGCTCGATGTCTAGAAGGAGCCACCATTACCTGGAAACTAGAGATGAGACAATGAAATTTTTCATAAATATTAAGAAAGACCTAATAAATAGAAATAAATAAAAAATTCGGTGTTTGCTACCGTACAGTAGCTGCACCGAAGACGCAAAGTTTCGTTAATATATTTATGGCTCACCCTGTATGTGCAAAGCTAATTTTCCAGTTGATCGATCCGCGCTCTGCTGCGCGGCACAGTTTCCCACAACATCAAGAACGTCTCGGACCAAAGTCCGTCCAGACCATCATCTCTGATCATACCCGACGTCAGTGTCCACTCCCCACATAATGATAGATCCCTCCGCACAAAGTACACCTTGCTAAATGCAGCAGGTATCGAATCGCCTCCAGTCACGTCCCAGTCGTCTCGTGCACTCGAACCTCACAATTATACGTGGATTCATCATTCTGTTTAGCGTAACCACAGGTTTACTGCAGTGCTAGAAACTACAGGGTGCATTGACGTTCGTATCAAAGTTCTTGTTTCGTGTACCCGAAATGTACCCATTGCGAGTGCTTCGGTTGTTTTGTGAACTCGTTGAGTGAGTCGTTTTCAAGGATCACACTGGAATTGAAGTGTCGAGACATCTTCTATCGTTCAGAGCACAGTGGATCACTCTAGAACAAAGTTTGACGTTCTACTTCGATGGGCTTTCGACAACTTTATGAAGTCTTAAGAGTCTTATATCAGACTCGAACATTTAAGTGGTCGGAATTATTTTCGAGAGATAAAACACCCATGTTTCTCAAGTGAGAATGGAACAGGCCGCCCCACACCTCGGCAAAGGCATAAGACAATATAACCGCTTCGCAACCGCTTTGCCGACCTCCGCTTCCATTTTCATATGTGTTTGTGCTTCAAAAAATGTTTCACCAGATATAGTGAACGTTGCGGACTATTCCCAACGATAGTTTCACCTACTTCAAACATTTTTCCGTTACGATTTGTGAATCTGGGATGAAAAAAAGTAAAATTTTTGAACTACAGTAACTGAAACTTGATCTACTGTATCGATTTGCTTCGCTTACACTTTTCAACGGAGTTTGCCGCAGTGCAGAGTGTGGTACCTTTCAAAATTCTCGTCATTCTTCTCCACTCTAACAATGCAAAAGAAATCGGAAAATTTATTTTTGAGAAACATTGCTACCCATATTTGATGGTTGTAAACGTGAGTATGTGCGGAATTCGTAAGCTGAATTAAATGGAATGGTTAGTGAAATCTAACAATCGTGATCAAGTGAAGTCGGGAGAGAGAGAGAGAGAGGTGAGATAGAGAGAGCTAGGTAACCGAATGCGTGTGGATGAGTGGCTAAACGCCTTTAAAACTTTTCAGTAACCGTTGGAATCGTGTTAAAAGGACATAACTAATGTGGCTAATTTACAAGGTTTACAATCGAAATAAAATAGTTAGAATGACAATTCAATATTGTTTCGTGAGCCGGACCCCCGACAGAAATAACCTAAAAAGCCGCGATATTGAATGGAGAGGAATGGGAAACTTTGCACAGTATAAAATGTCATTGATACTGAAGCCTGATCCTTGCCATATTGTAGAGGCCGAAGCGCAGTACTAATTTTCTCAGAACTCAATTTTCAGCTTAGGAAATGTTTTGAGAGCAATTTCTGTAATAATCGTGCCACGAAAACGCAGATAAACTTTAAAAATTACATTTTTTTTATAATGTGCGAGTCCCTCACTTCCGTCCATATAACACTGCCTCTATATGGTGGAAAAATTGGAAAACATCAATATAATTTTGGGCCTACGATGGCAAACGATCATCGGATATGACTGTTTCCCAGTTGCCCACATTATCCGCTTCGAACATGTTCGTGTTGAACGAGGAGAATTCGACTGGCTGCTGCAGCTGTGTTTGTTCTTCTTCCTGCTGTTTCTGTACCATTGACAACTCGGACAGTGAGCCTATCATGCTCGTCTTCTCCTCCGTAATCGACGTTTGTTGTTGTTGTTGTTGTTGTTGTTGTTGTTGATTGGAGTGTGGTTGATGATCGAGGATCGAATCTCCGCTCAGGGAATTGCCACTTTGGTCGAGCAGTTGATCTGCAAAAGTGAGAAATCAAAATTGGTTTGTTTACTGTGAGAGCGGAGGGACATTAATAGCAGGATTCCCAGTAGAAATCTGCTCTTTAATCCTAGAAGGTTAGTAAACCATGGTATAATAGGCACTTGTGGTACCGTATCGTGGGAACGTTACGGGTTTCGAAATAATGAACGTCACCCAACCTTTTATCGTCGCTCAGAAAAAGTAGTAGTTTAGAAGGCTGGAATCAACTTTTTGACATTGAAACCCTACTTTTAAGACTACATAGGACTTTAGGATACTGTATCTACTCTGTGCCAAGGAACTTACAATTATTGCTCCTTTCTTGAGCCCGTCGTCGCTGTCGTCTTTGGGCGTCTCGCATGGCGTTGTACTGACGACGTTCTTCGCTAAAATCAACGTCAATCTTCAAGACAAGTTCCTTTTGTTTTACCTGTTCATCCTATGATACTTAGCTCGTGCCTGCTCCGCTCGCTTCGTTCGTCTTTGTTGTGCAAGCATGATCTGGTTTTGGGTTTCGTCGTCCAGGCTGCTTAGCGGTACGGTATCACCTGTAAATTTGCATGAATTTAGAAACTTCAATTTTCTTACTAATTCCGAAAATATTTTAAAATGATTTTTTGAAAAAAAAACGTTAAACTAAGCAAATTTTTCGAAAAATGGCGTGAATTTTCTCTCCAAGTACTAAAAATGTACACTTCCGCTTGAAATATTTCAAAAAACAAAACAAATTGCAATCAATACTCGTCAAAAGTGAAAAAAAAAACAAACCTAGATGAATCAGCTTCTCGTCCCTAGCCCTAGCCATCCTCAACATCTCGGCTCGTTTGGCATTCTGCATCTGTCGAAGTTCTGGGTTCATGTTGTGATAGCGTTTGCGAGCGCGTTCGGCTCTTCGGGCTCGGGACAATGTTCGTTTCAGTTCCATGTCAGACATGTTGGCAGAGCATGGGTAGTCAACCATTTGGTCGTAAATCTGATGATTGTTGGGTCGGTAGGAGGTCTTGTCAACCGACATGTGCGTTATCATCAGGGTTTGACCGGATCCAAGTTGGCTGTAATTAGGTAGTTGAAAAGATTATTCTTCATAGTTATCGCTTGCCACACCGCGGTAAGCGCAGTAGAAAAGTGTCGGATCAAGCAGCGAGCGCAAACCCCGCCCCTTCGTAAATCCTGCACCGCTGTAGATCAAATTACAGTTACTGTAGTTTAAAAACTTTTCTCTGACGTTTTTTTCAAAATTCATGATAAAAAGCTAGTTACGAAGGAAGGTTACATGATTTGCAATTTTTCAATAGCAGTCGTCGAAACAAATTTGCTTGTTAAGATGAGAAAAATAGGATAAAAGATTGAAAAAATATTGATGTGCGAACACGCCCTAAAGCGAATTTTCGTTCGATATAAAATGCGTGCAACGCGTCTAATCGATGACGATCACCTTTAGCTCGGTGTGCTCCCGTCTTCGTTTATAACTACAGTAGCGCTACAAATTCTCACGAGAAGAATACATTTTTTATGTATTTAGTGAAAACGCATCCCTCTTTCGATTGAATCTCATTTCTTCAGCAAAAAAACTATTCTCAGAATAAGGTTCAATCCTAGACTGACCCAGCCTCTCAAGAGTCCGAGAAACAGGTGTTAACGATTTCGTTCGGTAAACGCCGGGATGCAACCGGACACGGAATGCGTATTACTAAATGGTTTTCACCGCTTTCGAACTCCAGAAGTCGATAATTTTCGAACTTTCAATGTTATCTTGAAGCGTACCTCAACTGCTCTGTCCCTCGCAGCGGAGTACCGTCAGCTAATCGAATATCAACGGGTTGTCCATTCGCATCCATACCAGTCAATAGCATTTGATGCAAAGACTTCTCATCGATCATCTGTGACTGTTCGTATTCTTCTTTCGGCATCTGTGGTGGTTGTTGTTCCTGCGCAGCAGGTGGCTGCTCAATACGTGGCAATTGCACTTGAGGCTGATGATGTTGCGTGGGGTTCGTGTTCAGTCGCTGTCCGGAGATCATTTGATTTCCCTCCAGAAGGAACTCTTGATCTATGGATGGAAGGTAGTTTGATGCAGTCGTGGTTGGTACCACTGCCGACTCTGGCAGGTAGGATGTTGACGGCATCGAGTACGAGTTGTTCTGTTGTTGTTGTTGCTGATGTGGAGGTTGCTGTTGCTGCTGCTGCTGCTGCTGCTGTTGTTGTTGAAGTGGTGGCAAGAAGTTCAACTTTGGTATCGCCTTCTGTTGCTCCAGACGTTTACGTTGAATGGCCTTTTGCGCCTGAAAGATCACGATTTCAAACTGTCATTCATCCAAGCCAAAAACGGAAATCGCATAGAGCGGAAAATGTCTTTGAATCTCACCTGTAACGTCTTGTACGCGACTTCTCTCTCCATCTGACTGAAAATGTCATTCTGGAGCATGACGTCGTCAATCTCGGGCTTCTTCACTTCTTTCGGTTGTTCAGCTTCAACTTCGGCCACGTCGATAATGTCGTGTACGCGTTCGTGTTGTTGGACTTCGACTGGATTTGGTTGTGCTTGTACTTGTGCTTGTTGATGCTGACTTTGTGACTGGACAATCTCTTGTATGGTTTCTTCATAGTTTGTACTGATCAGACTATCACCTTCTTCCTCATTCGAAGAGATTCCTTCTGTCGGATCTTAATGATGGAGGTAATGAAGGCTTTCTTGCAGTAAAAACTCACTCATTGGTATTTGATACGTTGGTTGTGTCTGCTGAAGTTGCAGCCGTGTCTGTTCCAACTCTGCAGCAACGGTTTGCTGTAATTGCGATCGCTCCAATCTTTTCTTCGAGTTCCTCTCGCGTTTTGCCGCAGCACGCTTTTGATTGTAAACCTGGAATCATTGTTTGATGATGGTTTTTGGAAAAGTCGTGATTCACTGCTAGAATCTAGCAATTTCGGGAGTACGATATAGGAGAACTAATTCTAATTTTTTTTAGATTTTTGATTATAAACTGATAAGAACATAATTTAGAAGTTTCGCAGAAACTTTAATAGATGAAATTTATTTCATGAAAGTAAATTTCCAGTTAAAATCTGTTCGTTCTGGTCTCATATGAATTGTAACTCACATGAGTGACCAGATCGAATAGCCGTATCATTTCTGAACTGCATCGTTCTATTTTACACCAGTGCAAATGAAAAATCCCACCTTTCTTTCCTCCGGTGTCATGTTACTGTATCGCTGTCGTGACATCGCCGCTTTCCTTCGATTCCTCGCAATCACCGATTGAGCCTTCCTAAGAGCTTCCGCAGTGATGTCTCCAGCAGGCGTCAACAAAAGTGTTTCTTCCTCTTGCCTTCGTCGTTTCACCGCTTCGGTCCTTCTCGCGTTGTACTCTCGCCTTTCCTCTGCCGACATGTTGTGATACCTGAGTCTTGCTGCTTCGGCTTTCCTGGCGGCTGCTTTCGATCTTTGGTCAAGTTCATCTGGATCGTATTGGTTCGAACGGTTCCGTGACGACTTTGACTGTTTACTGTAATTTCTCGTTTGAGAAAAACGATTTTGCTTTGACTTACCCAATCTTTTCACTATAAGACAGTTCGTCAAGTCCTCGTCTCACCAATTCCGCCTTGTTAAGAAGCTGAAAAATTCTGGTTTTCAGTGATTCTCGATGATGGGTCAATTAAGGATGATTGACGTTTTTTTGTGAAAAAAACGGATCGTAGCTCTTCCAATAAGATCTCACAGTACTGTACTTTTTGGAAATTTGAGAGCAGGTTATACGTTACTTGGCGTCGAGCGGAAATCAAACCCACAATATGAACGTTTGAGTACACTACTCGAACTTTTACTCAAACGTTCATATTGTAGGTTTGATTTCCGCTCGACGCCAAGTAACGTATAACCTGCTCTCAAATTTCCTAAAATTACAGTACGGTGAGGTCTTGTCCTTTGCGTTTCTAGTAAAAACTACAGTAGTCATTTTGAACTACTGTGAAATTCCAGTTTTCCTGCCAAGTCGAGTCGAACATCAATAGATCTAAACTCACATCTGACATCCCTTCCGTCCGTCCGGTCATCGTTCCAGCCGATGTTTGTTCCTGTTTTGCGGCAAACATTCTGAAATGGACACTTTGAACTTTTCCGCATAGGGTCAATCGCTTACAAAGAGCTCAAGTCAGCCTTCGGGTCATCAAGAATATTATCTACAAAGTCTTCGTCGCCATTGGCCGTCGTCACAACCATCCTGGTGAGTGGCGTCGTGTTAGATGTGGAGGTCGATGGTTGATGGTCTACGAAGTAAGTGTCCATGTACGCGTTCATCTGATCTGCTCGCACTGCTGCTGGGTGTTCTTTTAGCTGAAATTTGAATTTTCAAACCGACAACAAAAAATTATTTCGCCTTGTCGCTGGTACGTCGTCGTTTGGTAGGGTATACATAAATTCAAAAGTCAAAACCCAACCTGCTGTGTCGGGTTGAGCATCGACCCCAGGGTGTATCCCTTCGACGTCGTCACACCATAGTAAGACGAAGTAGATGGGGCAGAAGATGTCGGCTCATAAGAGCTAGTCGATGCGTAGTACGACGATGCCCCATACATATCAGTTGACGTGGACATTTTTGTCTCATGATTGGCATCAGTTCCACGACTATTCGTGGCCGTGTACAACTGACTGCTTAGATGATGGTTCTCCATTACCAAGCGAGGAACACTGCCAAGTGCACCTAGAAAAGTACTGGTTAGTGAAGTCTCCATGTGTCTTGATGATGAAGAAGTAAGATTGGAACCTGCTCCATTCACTCGCGTGAATATGAAACTAATTGCTCAGTTTCAATACCTGGGGAGATGCACCCATGTTTTGTACGTATTCATCGATACATTCACATCGAACGAATGACGTTCAGAACATGGCCAAACTGACAAGGAAATATGACAAACAAATGTGGAAAAAATATGTGAACCGACATAACGGATCGATACTTGAGAACGCAAACAAACAAATATCTGGATAGATTTATTCAATGAGGATAACAATAGAGAAAGAAAAAACACGGAAAAATGGTAATATCGTAGACTCTTGTTGATTATAAAACTAAGTGACTCGAAATAAAGTACGCACTAATTCAAGTGAATAGCGAGTCTTATTAATCGAAAAGGTGTGCTCGTATATGTTTTGTTTGTGTGTAGTAAAAAAAATGATGTGACAATCAGAGTAATGCAAATCATTTCTCTCGTCGTAAATAACCGAGTCGATTCAAGGTTCGTGATCAGGCACTCACATCCGCCTACAGGATATATACTATAGTGTTAGAAAAATGCCGGTGAAGAGAGACATGGCTCTTCACATAACAACAATCATTTTGGGTTTAATTAGACAGAAAAAGAAGAAGGAGAAGAAAATAAGGGTGCAAGACAAATCGTGCAAGTAAAGTGAGAAAGAGCAATCGTCTCCAATATGGAAACAAAAACAAACTTGGTAGTTTCGTCCCGTCTCCCGGGATGAATGATCGTCATTCAGCATGTGATAAATCTCTGTTGGCTCACGCTCTTTGACCGTAAGGGTTCAAGATTTGCGATTGTGATTGTCCATTCTGAACGACCTGTTGCTGTTGTTGCTGCTGAGGCTGAGAGCTCAGCATCATACCGCCCGTCGTGTAGAT
This sequence comes from Caenorhabditis parvicauda, assembly GCA_963978915.1. NCBI lineage: Eukaryota > Metazoa > Nematoda > Chromadorea > Rhabditida > Rhabditidae > Caenorhabditis > Caenorhabditis parvicauda. The sequence continues at coordinate 14,522,154 of OZ022252.1, forward strand.
TTGCGATGGAATGTGCTGCTGTGAAATTAGTTTTTTTGTAAAACAGTGGTGATACCCCTTCTCTTCTCTAATTAGACAATTTCTTTTGAAAAAGTTTATCCTTCTTTCCCTCTTCTCGAATGAGTCTTCTTCAAACTTTCTACTGAAGAACCTTCTTTCTCTTTTCTACCTTTTATACTGCTACTAGTCAACCAAACGTTTCATAAAGTCTATTAAAATCAATATGAACTTCCCCATTTTGTCCTTTCTAGTGAAAAACAATTCCCAAGGACAGTGTCTATGAAGATAGCAAAATTATACGAGAACAGGTTCAACAAAATCAGGATTTTTCGTTATTCCTCGAAATCCTATTTTACACAACTTCCTTCTATTATTGTATCGGGAAAGTTCGTATTGTTAGTTTTTTTTTTGGAAAACTTTGAAAACTTAGCTATCATAGAAAACTGAACACTATATTTCCTAATGTAATACTGATTCTACCAAAGTTTAGACAGAAGAGAAATTTACCTGATTAATCTGTATCTGATTCGTGACAGGGATCTGATGCACAGAATGGACTTGCTGATGACCGCCGAGTTGAATTTGTACAGGCTGACCGATGTGCTGTTGGCCGTTTGAAGTTTGTTGAACCAAGTACGTCTGGTTGTTCTGTTGGCCTGGGATCTGAGGGATTCCCTTCTCATCAACCATCGTGAAGTCAACCTGAACACTTGGATAATGATCTGTTAACATTTTTTCAACTCACATCTTGACCTCTCGTCCGGAGAATCGCATTCGCTTGCTGGGTCCTCTTCATTACGTCTCTTTCCAATGAGGTCAGGGCGTCGAGCTCATCCTTTTTCGGCATTGCAGTCATGTCCATCATGTCGAGACTTCCATCGGCAGAGTCCGCGCGACGACGCTTCGGTGTGTATCGTTTTTGGTTGTACATCTGGAATCAGGTATTGTTATACAATTGGCACTGGTGCATTTAGGCTTAGGCATGGTGAAAACGGCTTGATTTGGGGGGTCCACCTTATAACTATTCGTGTTGGAAAGAAGAGCGATAATATTAGTTAGCTCAATTATTTATAAATTTGTATTTCAATACAGTCAATTGTGTCAAGTTTTCAAAATTTTTAACAATTATCTTATAAGAGAATTGATTTTAAATACTCAATTTTACTCAATCACCAAGAAACACTTATAAAAACTCACTTTTCTCTGATCCGGCGTCATCCTCTGATACCGTAAACGGGCAGCTTCCGCTCGCTTGGCATTTCTCACTACAATCTGTTGAGCACGATCCAACGCCTCTCCATTGATACGACCAATTGGCATTGCCAACAACATTTCTTCCTCCATCCGTCGTCGTCTGCAAATCGAATGTGTTAAAGTGACAAGAATGTCCTCTGATACCTGAAGGCTTCCGTGCGTCGTTGGTTATAACACCGTTTCTCTTCATCGGACATCCTATGATAACGATCACGGGCGGCTTCTGCCTTTTTAGAGTTCTGAGACTTGATGTGTGCTCGGACAGCTTCCTCGTCTTTAATTGGATCCCCAGTGGAGAGACCGGCACTCTGGAACTTCGAGATCAACATCACAATCAGGTTCATTTGTATCACTACCAACAGTGGTACGATCAAATATGAATCGAGAAAAATAATTCATATCTTCATGTGGCGGAAAGTTAAACAAATCTTTACGATGGTATGTCGGATCCGTTCAGAGATAAGTTTATAGAATAGGTCACTAGTTATAAAGGTTTCTACCAGAGTTGCACGGAATTCCGACTTCCGCCCTTTTTTCACTTCCGACTTCCGTCAAAAATTTTTTTCGTGAAAAATGAGGAAAAAACCGTGAAATCGTTTCTACTCAGTCTGGAATTGACTTATCAACTGTTGACAATGCGCGGATATACAATATCTCTGGGTTTTTTCAACTTTCTTGCACTCCCGACTACCGTTGAAAAAAATCTACTTCCGACTTCCAACTTCCGCCTTCCGACTTCCGCCCTTTTTTCACTTCCGACTTCCGACTTCCGTGAAAAAAATTTCACTTCCGTCTTCCGTTTTGAAAAATTTTACTTCCGTGCAACTCTGGTTTCTACGTTACTATCGTGAATCATTAATAGAGTTATCTGACGTATTAGGAACGTGTTTCAGAGTCTACCTTTCATCCTACAATAACACGTACCACAACCCGGTTTCTGAGAGATCACCTAGTATACAATAGAAACTACCCCTGGAAGAATAATTAATATTAAATAGACCATTGCTCCTTCGGAATATTAATCGAAGTTGTACGCCAAAAAATACCTTGATTGCGGCCAGCGCATTCTGCATTTGACGGAGTCGTCGTCGGTTGTTGTGTGCCCTTCGCTCCTCAGGCGTCATTCTCGCGTACCGAGTCCGCGCAGCTTCAGCCCATTTTGCTCGCATTCTTTTTTCCCGCAATTGTTCCGTGATATCTGGGTCTTCCTGGAAAATTGATCATTTTACACATATTGCATTATTTGATGCAGTGATGGAATTACTATATGAATGACATGTACATGTTGGTATGGTTATGGTGTCACATCTCGCGTTAAAGTGGAATTATCAAAGTGAAATTTTGACGGAATAAACCTAAAGGTTATAAGAAACTAATAAAATTTAAAAAATTGAATTTCAACGCGTGACGTGGCTGCTGTTTTGACGTAAAGTGACGGACCAATACTTATTGGTCACCTTGTATAAAATACTTTTCAGGAAAACCTTGAGATCACACAAGAATAGCAATGATAAAGTGTGATCGTAATCGCGACTTCCCCCTTAAAACGTTTTTTGCCATTTTACTTTAATCAGTCTAGAATTTTCTTTAGCTGTGTTGCAGTCAGAGGCTTGACCTTATCCTGTGCTATGTGAAATAACGCGAAAACGATGTGTAGAAGACACTATCTAATACAAGTGAGATGAGAAAAGTTCGATGCCTTTTAACAGTTCCGTCATTCATAAAAACGCGAAAAAAAATATATGAGAACTCAATTTTCCAGTAAAGCAAATCTCACTTGGATATCATTGGTTTCTCTCAGGATCGATTCCAGCTCTTCCAACTCCTTCTCACGTTGACGTTTGCGTTTCTGAGCGAGCGTTCGCTTCAAGTTCAGTTCGCGCTTCTCTTCCGGCGTCAGGCGGTGATATCTCATTCTTGCGGCTTCCGCTTGCCGCGCCTTCTTTTGACGATCCTTTTCTCCCTTGTCCGGAGAGTTGGAGATTTTTAGTGCACTGACCGACTGGAAGCCTGGTTGGATCTTGTGTTCGTTCTGAATACAGAAAATCGTCTTGGAGAACTTATTTTTCAAAGGATTTGATGAAAGCAAGCCATTGTGATCATTACAGTAATTCATTTAGGGAAAACTAGTTTTGAACTCAATCTGTAGCTAACATTACAGTAACAAATTTTGGTAAAATTATTTTTTTTTTCAAGTTTTTTGAATACTGGAACTGTAATTGTTACAGTAATTGATATTGGGAAAGTTTAGATTCTTAATTAAGAAGCTGTGCTAGAAAGACGGGAGTGAGGAAGTTTCTTTACCACAAAATGCTCAATTTCTCCGTATCTTGTCTTTCCGAGACTAGACTCTTCACAAAAGTTGTTCTCCCAACCAAACCTAACCTAAGCTTATTATAAAAGGAAATTACTGTTAGCTGCAGATTGCAGATTGAGATTAAAATGTGGCGACATTTTAAAAAGAGTAAAATTTGCTCACTTCCGTCTTTCTAGTACTCACTAGGCATGGGCATGTTGCCAATCACTGGCAGTCGATTGGCAATGCTATTGGCAATGCAGTTTGTTATAACACCATCTTTAACGTCTTCTTAAGAAGGCCTAGAAATCAAAATCCAAGTCAATTTCATTGCCAACCGACTGCCAATGCTATTGGCAATAGAAAAGAGGCATTGCCAATCGACTGCCAATGATTGGCAATATGCCCATGCCTAGTACTCACTCACATTCTTTTTCTTCAAAAATTTTTTACAACTCATAGAATCACAACATTTACACCTCCAATATTCATCACAACCACCATCTGCTCCCTTACCTTCAGCTCCCCGTTCAACGCACTGTATGTTGACATCGATTGTTGAAGTTGCGGCACTTGGACTCCCTGTAACGAACCAAGTGCACAATAGAATTACAGAACGACGAGTCGAACACTATGACAACCACCATGTGCCGAAGACTTACCTGCACCGATTGCTGGTTGTTCCAGGTACTTGAGGTCGACGGACCCACATTCTCGACAAAGTATGCGTCAAGCATCGTCACCAGGTTCTTCTCCTCTCCAGTCACCACAGTTCCCATCCGACGCTGATTATTCTGCTGAAATGGATTGTGATGGGTGAACGAGTGTGTGCTCGGAAAGCCATTCTTCGCAATGGGAGTTCACCAACACATGAATTTCACAATGAATACAAACAAGAACAAATTCACACCACACAACTTCACAGGGTGAAAGTCCAATTTGGTAGGTACAATTTTCACTTATCCCAGAACTGCTAAAGTTAATTCTGAAAGTCACCCTAGCAGTACAGTTTTACCACAGTCCTGCTTGTTTGGTACCTGTTCATAATCCTGTACTGTTCCCATTAAGTGAACACCTTTTACTTTCCATCTTTTGTGCAGAGAAATTTTGGCTGTATTGTCTTCTTTGCTGTACACTGAGATGATTCATCCCCCCATGTATGATGACTTATAGTAATTGTTGTGTAGGGTCTAACTCAACTTTTGTACAGGTAAAGAACAAAATGTTACGAGAGACATGAATCTAGGGTTAGTCTATATTTCCTAACGGAAAGTTTTCACAAACACTCACGTTGTTCGGAATGAACGCTGCCGAACTGGATGAGTGAAACGGCACTGTTGAAGATGTCGTGTAGGTTGACGTCTGATAACTTGACGGATGAAACGACAACCCGAGTTGCTGCTGGTTCTGGTTGGAACCAGAGTTTCTGGGGTCGCCATTGTAGGTGTACGCGTTCTGATTCATTCTCCAGGCTGAAATTTTCATGTTTCTTTTCATATTTTGTAATTATTGAGGATTAAAGAGTGAAACATATAGTTTAGGAGGATAAAATGAATGAGTAATGAGTATTCGATTAGTTGGAGTAGATTTTTTTATTGGAAAGTCATTACTGAAGTATGGACTATGTAGAAGAATCGAAATTTGGGTACTTCAATGATGTGTGATACTGTTTTTTTGCATGTTAGGTGCATCAAAAGTAACTTAATACGAAAAAGTGTACTGAATCGTTTCTATCAAGAATCATTTCCTTAAGGAAAGCTTACAAGGTGAAAATTTTTGTGATAATCAAGTTTAAACTTTGATCAAATCTTAGCATTGTACCTAACTAGTGCTTTGAACCTTACTTAAGCCTAAAATTTGAGGTGTCGACAAAATTAAAAAGTACTTTAGAGAGACTGGTTTACAGAGAAAAGGTACCACTTCTGGAAGAAGTACTAGTGAAGTCCAAAACCAGTCAGTATTTGTATGGAAGTTAGAAATTGGACTTTGTAGTTACGGTATTTTCAATCATTCTGAATCGTCATATATCCCATAATCGTTACAAACGAGTCCCATATGGACAGTCTCTCTCCCTCTTCCCACCTATGCTCATCATGCGGCTCTGACCACCGAAGGCAATGTAGTGAGGTGAGGTGAGGGAGAGATGTCGAAGGTTCAGAAAGAAAAAGAAGAGGATGAAATTGAGAGGCGCTGAGAAGTGTACAAGGAAGGCGAGAATGTTGTTTGTGTATAGGGTGGTGACGACGCGCGCAAACGCCCCATGGATCGACAAGGGCGACGAGAAACCATGGTGAATGGTGGAGAGTGTGTGACGAACAGACTGTCAACGAGTGTTCAACAGGGAGAGCACACTTGTGTACACGGCGCAGACGACACAACACCACGACCAGTGTGGAGAGGGGTACGTGGCTTGGCGAGGGGCCAGACGTACAGTAGCCTCCACTTGCAAGACAACAGGGGCTGTCCGTGGTCGGTTGAGGCAGAGCGTAGCGGATAGAGGCACGGAACGACTACCGGGCGACAGAGAACATGGCGAGGTTGTTGTCATGTCCTCCTTATTGTCTCGTCGTTTCTTCAAAACATCAAAAAGTGCACCGTTTCACAGCCAACCCGCGAAAGTTGGCTTCAGGAAGCCCTTATTTAACTTTTTTCTTTTTTTTTTTTAATTTTTTAAAATATTATGGAACTCTTTTCCAATTTTAATTCGACGTTGACAAATTGAAAGTTCATAGAAGAACTATAATTCTTCTAAAATCTTAATTTGTTTTTTTCCTACTGAACTATAGTTCATAAGAGGAATGTCTAACTTGAGATTTAAAAAAGGCACTTCTTTCAAAATCACAATTCGTTTAGTCAGAGTTTTCACTGTTTATGATTTCCTCTATAAACTCTCATCATTCCCCAAGCAAATTATTCTTAGCAGAGAGAAAAAAAGGAGTAGAACTTTAAATAGGCACTCTTCCCATTACAGATAACATCTATTCCCTTCGTTCGCCTCTTTACTGAATTTGATTCGGAAAGTTGGACAAACTAGCAACAGTTCCGTCGTTTGTTTGTCAACGACTCTCGCTTTCTCTCTATATCTCCAAGCGGTAAACATGCTGAATTTTCGGGATGAAATTTGATGCGGCCTGAGAAAATGTTTATCAAAAACCTTCCAATGGTGGCAGGTCGCGCTCACAACAAGTTTACGAAGGTGTCTGTGGTGTCAAAAATGTTCTTAATCACGACTATGACACATTGTAAAACGATAAAATTGACACTTTGGATGGTTTTGTTGCGGTCTTTCCAACCTTCCTTTCTGATTCTCACTCTATGATAGTAAACCTCTTTCAATTACTCACTAGACAAAACGTTGGATTTCAAAAGAAAACTACCATTGTCAATTTTTTGGAGAGACATTTTAAGATTTCCAGAAACAATTGAAGATGCTAGTTGTCAAAGTGTTGACAGCAGATGTAGTCATGAGAATTTTTTAGATTCGAAAAAATATCTCAAGAAAAGGAACTTTCAGTCACAAAGTTATCTCTACAACAACTATAATTTGTTTCTCTTGTGTTCTTGGAAAAAAAGCTTTGAAGTATGTCTTACTAGTAGAGAAATAATGAAATTTACCATTCAAGATTCATAATAGGCGCAGTTATTCTTCAATTAGTTTGAACTCAGAAATTTCGTTTTTTTTAAATTTTGTCCATTTAATATCGTTTTTTAATCGATAGGATCAACAACAATCTCGATACTTGAAAGTATAGGAGTTGTTCTTTTCATCGGCTGATTACACGATTATCTCTCATTCGTTTGAATTCAGAGCTTTTCGATACGTATGAGGGAAAATTTCACGGAACTCTTTCCATGGGAAATGTAGTTCCTATTAATATCGTATTTGATGGGTTTTTTATCTATATAATTAAACTCGTTACTTTAAAGTATATGAGTTGTTCTTTTCCTTGGCTAATTGAACACAAGTTGTGTCATTAGAGCATCTCTCGAGACAATTATCAAGGCTGTTGCGACCGTCGTCGGGAGGGTTACTTTGCTTGCACCTTGTCTCCTCACCAACACCGGCTCACTTCTCTTTCTCAACACATCCACTCGCATAAACACACGCACAGTCTTCTTCTGTCTCCTCTCTGTCTCACCTCTCTGTGTTGCCGATGGTGGAGGAGAAGAACAGAAAAGATGAAGACAGACGACGAAGCTACGAAGTGACGGTGTGTGGTGGTGGCAAGGCAGCCAGGCGACACAGCAGCAGCAGTACCACCGACGACAACAGCAGCAGAAACGAGAAAAAGGGAGAAGAAGACGCGAGGAAAAGGGATTTGGTTGGTGGGGTTGGCAAGTGCAGAGGCTGCGGGTGGTTTGAGCGACGATGTAATAGTCAGGCGGAGCGAAACGTTCGCTGTCTGCGTCTACCTTTTCCGCCCACTATCTCGTCTCTCTCACACCGTGCCGTCTGGCGTCTCCTCTGTCAAACAGTGTCTTGTACATGCTGATCGACACCCCTCCTCCACACCTACTACACTATTTTATGCGTAGGCACGTCTGACGTCTCCCATCATTGTGTGCTATTCATACGATTGATTTGAAATTGTGCCTGGGCCTCGTGTGCGCTCACTTCACGGCCGTCTCCGCCCGCGGCGCGCTCCCTACCGACTTTTGCGCGAATAGAAACGCGCAAAGATGGAAAGCGTTTCTCTTTCCGCTCTCTAGGACGTGACTCTCACGCAGAGAGGGGTTTAGGAGGGGAAGAAGTTGGAAATAGTGACTAGGGTGATGAGGAGGAACACTACGAAGAGAAGAATAAAGGACCGACGATGAAGTATCGAGAGGTGCAGACATATCACGGTTCCCTGTCTCTCCCTCTTGGTCAGTGTTCGTCTTATTTTTGATTCAGTTTCACAGCTGAGTGATCATCCTCATGACAATGAGATCGTCCCAAATTGCTAACATATGTTTCCGAGTGCTCAAAAAAAAAGTCGAAGCAAAACGACCATTTTTATGAGCTCCCCATCGAATTGTTTGTTTTACGTAATGTTTGATCTAAAAAAAATAATCTCGTCTAACAACTCAATATTAGTCTAGGTTAGGTTAGAGTTTGAACTTCGACACATAATTAAGCCTCATTACAGTACTGCAGGTCATCATTCCAGTACGATGTATTGAGTTTATCAAATATTTTGTTAAAATTATTTAAACCGTTTCGGTTGAGAGAAAAATATATTGATTGATTGGTTTATTATTTCTTTACAGTTTAGTATTGTATTGATACTGATAAGTAGGTGTTATGTTTATGCTTTTGTACAGCTCGTTATCAACCAAGAAAAGACTATGTCGTATGATTTACTAGCGACATCCATTGTTTCGATATACAGCCGACCACCGGAGATTTTATGACTCCAGTCGATGACTATAAAACGTATCAGGCAGCTGTTGCGAATAACACTTTGTTTTAATTGTGATATTTGAAAAAAAAACACGATGAATATTTTTTTGACTTATTTTTCAATGGAAGACTAATTCTAATTAGAATTAGAATTCCAATGAAAACATCATTGTCGACGTTAAACGGTCAACATTACGGACAAGTTATTACTTCTTCGACGTAGAAAGATTACCATCAACATGTAATTTCCTCTTCACAAATGAACGAACTGACGCACCAACAAATTCGTCCTCTATTTCTCTAAACTCTCTCTTGTTTACGCGTCTATCGTTCTGTGCGCCCAGTCAGCCGACCACCTATGGCAAACGAACTGACAAACTGAGCCACAATGGGGGAACATTGAATAAACTTTAGTTTAATAATAAATCTCACGCCTACGCAGGAACTCGATGCTGCGCAGTTGCAGACCATACCCTTCCTCGTACTCTTCTGGTTTTTCGTCTACTCTCATCTGAAATAGTGAATGGGCGGATGTTGGGCCTATGCCCGATGTTCATATCACAACTACGGATTATTTTCAAGCCACGTGGCTAGGTATTAGAGAACGATTTGACATTGAATAACTGAGAAGAGATTGTGGCGAACATTCATACATCAAAATATCACAATGAACAAACTGGGTAAGGGTGATGCCATGAGTTGGTGCAATAAGAGTTAATGGGGTTAGAATGACAATATAAATTTTATTCCTGCTTGTCTGTGTTGGAGTCTTCCGAAATTGAGGAGCGAGTGAACCATCTATCGAAGAAGGCAAGTGTTGGTTGCACGTACTTCTCAGCAGTTGCGAGTCCATTGAAGGATGGAAGGTAGAGGTACAACATAACGGAAGCCTGGAATAAATGAATGATTCGAATTGGGGACAAAGTTACCTTCAGAAGATAATAGAACGGAAGACAGGCGACTGGGCTGTGATCAATCAGGTTGAAAGTTCCGTAGAAGACCCAGTAAAGAAGCCATAGTGACTGAACGTTTCCTTTCGTGTTACCACGGAGTGTCTGAAAAATAGATTCATAGTGGGGAGAAATCGAGGCAATAGTCGAAAAATGGAAGAAGACCATTAAAAATTCATACCTGCAGAGACTTGAATGCTGGGTAAGCGAAACCCAAAACATCGACTAGAAGAGGCAGTACACTTCCGAAAATGATGTAGATCGATGTGAGGGTGAAACTGAGCATCAGGAGCTGAAAATTGGATTTTTTAGCTCAAAATATGTATAACTTACTCTTTCCCGCTTGAATCCCGTGAGATCTTCAGCTTTGTGCCAGGTTTTCTCAAGCCAATCCTCACTGCTCTGCTTGTGCATGTTCTTCTGGAGGAAAACTTCCAATTGCGAAAGAAGTGCAGACATGATTTTAGGACTACCTGGAAAAAAGGAGGATAACTGAAGAAAAAGAGGATGTGTTCAGAGAGAGAGAGAGATAAAAAGAAAATTCATTTTTCAGCGCGGGTTTCTAAACAGAACAAAATCAAACAAACTGTGGTGAACGATAATGACATCAGCGAATGACGCGCGCACATAGCTTCCTCTACCTGTAAAAAAATCTGGCCTCCGTAAATCGGTTACTTAGTACTGTAGCAGTTTCGCCTTGAAACACAGGAACGATTAAGTGATGCGCCTTTAATTTCAATGAACTGTAAGTAAGAATAATAAATTAAATCCACAAAGATCTAACTGTTCGTTGTGAGAGTTACCGTACTCATTCTGCAAAATTGAGATTAGAGCGCGTTTGAAAACGGCCATGCTTCTAGCGATATATGTGCGCGCGCGGGAAAAAAAAAGAAAATTCGAAAAGATAGGTCAAAAGTTGAAGGAGCATAAGATATTTCGAAGTTACAGTAACTCGATATTGATTCTTACAAGTTTTTCGCGTTTTTCATGTCTTTTTTTTGTTTGTTCTATTCATGTACGAAACACGTTTTATACAAAGTGAACGCGTCAATAAAACATCTGCACAGATCGATGTGCATAATGTGATGTTCGCGTTGAGTCAAACAGTTTTAGAGCGTACACAGCAGTTTTCAAGCGATAAGAAATCGGTGCTAGTGATTTTATGAAATGAAAATTAAAAACATCTGGCTCCCACAGTTTGTGTACTTGCGTTTGAATCGAGACGACTCGGACTAGTTTTAGCACTACGTACTTTGACCAAAGAGGTCATTTTCCTTTACGTATTGTCTATCGTTCTAATCGATGGAGGTAAAATTTATTGTTATAATCCGTAAGTATAAAGCCAATGCATTCTGATAGTTTGGTGACTAGGGAAGTAAAAACAGCGTAATTAATAAAATAACAATGATGCTTCTGTATGAGACGGAGTTTTTGGCGTTCTCCCACTCGGAAACATTCCCTCCAATAATTTCCAATTGTCCACAATCGGCTACAGATAAACTTGCGCGGTCCACAACCAGGATAACCTATAAGAGTACGTTTTTATTTTAAACTTTATCGAATCGTCCTACCTTCTTTAGCAGAGCGTCGTCCAAAATGTGCCAATCAATCTCTTTCCAAGGCTGAAACATTCATTATCACAGTTCTTAGAGTTTTTTGACCTGAACTGCCATCCCTTTGTTATCTGTTTCGATAGAAATCAGTTTTTGACCAGTCGGTAAGCTTGTCTTATGACATTTTGATATATCTTCCACATTCGGTGCGTAGATTATGTCGTAAGTCTGAGAACGCTGTTATAGTGATTCTTCAGCTGGAATCTGTGTTCTATATAACTAGCTGTTGAACCTTCGCTGCGCTCAGGCGTTTCGCGTGTTTTTTGGATGCTCGTTTTCTTTGCTGTCGCACACCTAGACAAAGGAATAAGACAATAAAACCGCTTCGCAACCGCTTTGCGGGCCTCCGCTTTCAATTTCGAAAGTGTTTTTTACTTTAATGAATGTTTTACTTGACGTAAGGAACGTTGCAGACTGTTCCCAACAATAGTTTTACCTACTTCGAACATTTTCCCGTTACGATTTTTGAATCTGGTATGAAAAAAATTAGGAAAAGTAAAATTTTTGAACTACAGTAACTGAAATTTGATCTACTCTATCGCTTTTCTTTGCTTACACTTTTCAACTGCGTTTGCCGCGGTGTGCTGTCGCTAAACTCAAGCGCAGGAAATAATTTTTCTCATATAAGCTACTTTCTTTTAGGTTCTTCCGTTCCAAGGGCTCCACCCCTGGGTTCCCCGGCGAACGATAAACTTTTCTACTCCCGGGGACTTTGCCCCCCTGGGAGATCAAGTGCACAAAAGCATTTTTTACTCCCGGGGGCTTCGCCCCCTGGGAGACCAGGTTTACAAAAGTATTTCTCTACTCCCGGGGGCTTCGCCCCCTGGGAGATCAAGTTCACAAAAGTGTTTTTCAACTCCCGGGGGCTTCGCCCCCTCGGAGACCAGGTTTACAAAAGTATTTCTCTACTCCCGGGGGCTTCGCCCCCTGGGAGATCAAGTTCACAAAAGTATTTTTCAACTCCCGGGGGCTTCGCCCCCTGGGAGTCCAAGCGCACAAAAATATTTTTCATCAGTATTTTCATCTCTAAACTTTTAATAGAGAAATTGTTCCCCTTGTAGGGTCAAAGCAAAAAGCAAAAGAAAAACACCGAACAGGAAATGATCGGGCTTCGATTCATTTTGTAATCGACTTCTCTGCCACTGCGCTTTGAAAACACGTGTTCAACACATGTTGAACATTGTGTACGTGACACATGAAATTTGACCCCAATTTGCACTTATTAGGTCATAACTACGGTATCGTAATAGGTAGAAATTTGGAATAAGTTCAGGCAAAGTATACGTAATTTTCGTTATCTCGTGCCAAAGTTTCAACCGGAAATGTCCATTCCGAAAAGAGTTATTCACACATTTATAGTCAAACATATATCGCAGATCCATACATACATACATACATACATACATTACTATTATAAAACGCACGTGTAACAAAAAATGTTTATATGTTTTCTTATATATATGTATGTATGTATGGATCTGCGATATATGTTTGACTATAAATGTGTGAATAACTCTTTTCGGAATCGACATTTCCGGTTGAAACTTTGGCAGGAGATAGCGAAAATTACGTATACTTTGCCTGAACTTATTCCAAATTTCTACCTATTACGATACCGTAGTTATGACCTAATTAGTGCAAATTGGGGTCAAATTTCACGTGTCACGTACACAATGTTCAACATGTTTTGAACACGTGTTTTCAAAGCGCAGTGGCAGAGAAGTCGATTACAAAATGAATCGAAGCCCGATCATTTCCTGTCCGGTGTTTTTCTCTTGCTTTTTGCTCTGACCCTACAAGTGAAACCCTTTTTCTCTATTAAAAGTTTAGAGATAAAAATACTGTTGAAAAATATTTTCGTGCGTTTGGTCTCCCGGGGGGCGAAGCCCCCGGGAGTAGAAAAACCCTGTTGTGCGCTTGGTCTCTCAGGGGGCGAAGCCCCCGGGAGTAGAAAAGTTTTTCGTTCTCCGGGAAACCCAGGGGCGGAGCCCCTAAAACAGAAAAAACTTGAAAGAAAGTAGCTTATAAAAGAAAAATTATTTCCTGCGCTTGAGTTTATCGAGCATCCAAAAAAATACGCGAAACGCCTGAGCGCAGCGAAGGTTCAACAGCTAGTACATATATATAAGAAAACATATAAACATTTTTTGTTACACGTGCGTTTTATAATAGTAATTTATAATGTCGTAAAAGGATGGTTCTAGACAAGGTGGATCTTTGAAATTGCATTTTTGAAGGTTCCATTAAAAATGAAATTATTTAAGAAGAGAGTTAGAGCATCTCCATAATCTGTCGCCATTCGGTTTACCCTACCATAGTGCAACGTTCAGGTGACAGTATGGTGACAAGGCGAAAAAACGAAATCGTTCTTTTGTTGCCGGTACGTCGCCGCATTGTTATCGTATAATCGCCGTTTGGTAGGGTACACCGAATGGCGACAGAAAGACTGTCTCCAAACTTTGAGTGGAATGGCATCGGACTTTAAATGTACGACTATCATCCCGGACATCAGTCGCCCAATTACAGCCCAATGCCGGACCCTTTGCAGGCCATCTCTCGCCCGTTTCATCCAACTGGAAGACAGATAAACTGCAAATGGACCGGCATTGGACTGTCATTGGGCGACAGATTTCCGGGACTATAGTCGCCCATCTACGACCCGGTGCCAGTTTCGAAGTATGGAGGCTGTTTAAAGAAACATAGACAGCAGTAGATCACCTCATTTTCAAGGCTTACATTAGGAAAGGAAGAAAGCCGAAGTTTGAACGAAAGCTGAGCTTACAGTATAGAGCCGAATAGAATCCTCCAAAGAATATGCTTTTCAACCTTCCTGTTTAAGCTTAGAAAATGATGTGATCTGCCATGGTCTCTATTTTTTCAAAATGTCTAATGTTAAGGAAAGCTTTGAACTTGAAAATATTCAGCTCGGAGACAATGAGCTCTTACCCGACTCGCTTGTAGACCAGTGATAATAACCAGAATTATTGGATTCCGACCATTCACTTGAGCTAACTCCAACTTTCCCTCTCCACCTTTGAAACCTCTCAAGCGAGCTTCCAATCTCCCAGCTCCTGAAGGGATTTTTTTCCAAAAACAGAAAAAGTTATACCTGGGCTGTTCGGTGGATCCACACATCTATTGCGAAAATAGTTTACAGTGAACACTTTGTCAGCGTCGTTCTCAATAAAAAGTTCGGGTTTGGTAGTCTGATCCTGATCCGAAATGACGCATTGTTCGTCTGTCGGGATGTGCATGGCAGAAAGACACTTGGATCCTCGAATTGAGGAAGTCAAGCATACCCGCAAGCAGTCGTCTTTGAACTGGAATAGAATGTGTAACAACGAGAAAACGAGACGAATAGAGACACATGGGTAGTTTGTTCGATAACGAAAAGCATCCCGT
>OZ022252.1:14537251-14599225 GCA_963978915.1 Caenorhabditis parvicauda
TTGATTGATGGAAAATGATGACGTGTCACTTGTTATGGAGTAGGACACCTGAAAATTGATTAGAGGGAGTGGGAGAGATAAAGAGAAAGAGAGAGAAAGAGAGAAAGAGAGATAAAGAGAGAAAGAGAAAGAGAAAGAGAGAGAGAGACAGAGAGAGACCAGGCTCGGGTCAGGTCACATGACAAGAGACGCCTATCAATGACCCGGTTCAATTACCCAAGTTTGAGGTAAACCCACATCTCCCATCACTCCTGAATCAGCGTCTACAGCAGTAACCACAACCAGTGGATCCTCGTTGAAATCGCCCTCTCTTACTGTCAAATTGTAACTCGATGGATAGAAAATCGGCCAGTTATCGTTGACGTCGGTGACTTTGATCGAAATCAGAGCTGTTGATGTCATACCTGGAACTGGAATTGAAGACTGTCCCAAAATAATAGAGTCAGATATATCTCGTTGTGGTTTTCTTCATTAACTACTCATGTGGCACATCTTCTTTTTTATGCACCGCGGTGAAAACAGCGGCAAAAAGCAGAGAGCGCAGAGAAAATTAGTGGTTAGAGACTGTTTCGTGTAGGTTTACGGAGCTAATCGATATTCTCGTGTCATTGAATTGTAGAACTTTTCACTTCCATCGACTTCAAAACTTTGCAAATGTCAAAAGAAGATAATCATAAACTAACCATTATTCTTCGCGATGACACTAGTCTGATACCTCTGACTCTTCTCATAGTCGAGCTCTTTGAGTAGGCATACGGTACCGGTTACTGTATCTATCGATAAGACCTGAAGTTGGGATACCGTAACTCCAGGGTTACTGTAACTAACATCATTAGTCGTCAGGCTGTACCGAACTTTTCCACCGCTTCCACAAGAGCCGGAGCGAGCTTCGATCTTAAAATTAATAATTGATGAGATTATTCCGACAATGTGCAGTGTGACTGTCCCATCTAATTCTAAGAGATTTTCACTTGGATTAGTCTTAAAACTCCGTCAAAAGCTCAACTAGGGAGTGGAATTGTGTTCCGTAAATGAGAAATTTTCCGCGTCCCAATACACCTACTCCCCCATAAAAGCAATTATTTTTGAACTACAGTAACTGACATTTGATCTACTCTATCAATTGCCCCACTGCGTTTGTGCAACCTCAAATTGCATAGTAATATTCTCCATATAATTGTCAGCTTGAAAGAGCGAGGGCTGGGCAACCATAGAGTAGTAGTGATACGGTTTCCATGGTGATGCTGGGGTCTACTCACACCCTCCTACTTCCTAATTACAACTTCATACATACACACTGCGAGGCAACATGACCGAGCACCTACTGCCTATTGTCTATGTCACACTTGGAAGTGAGATGATCTTCATCTTGGAGCAACGGATCGCGGTGAGTTTTATCAGGGGATAGATTAGGTTGAGTTAATCCATCAAACTTTGGTATCAGAAGGCTTGGTCGCTTGGTGCCCCCTTCTTGCCCGTTTGGTGCCCCCTTCTTGCCCGTTTGGTCCCCCCTTCTTGCCCGCTTGGTGTCCCCTTCTTGCCCGCTTGGTACCCCCTTCTTGCCCACTTGGTGCCCCCTTCTTGCCCGCTTGGTACCCCCTTCTTGCCCGCATGGTGCCCCCTTCTTGCCCGCTTGGTGCCCCCTTGTTGCCCGCTTGGTGCAGAAGACTTCTGTGAGCTCTAACATCTTAATCTTATAAAGTGATGTGCTCTAGTTGTGTATTCCATATGCCCGCCCGGTGTCCCTTTTGTGGTCCTCGATAACTCACTTTGGTTTATCTAATTACTCCAAGTTTGGATGCCAAAAAATACTGGAAAGAGCAAAAATTCAAATTTTTCAAAGAAAGTTGTTGTTTAAGACTCCTAGCATCGTCTCAGGCATAGTTGAAAACCTAGAACCCACTTTCCTACTGTCTCGGAGTCTTCCCACTCGAACCATGTTCCGAGCCGCCGCGGGATGCACCAACCCATCCCGGGTTGCGCCAACTGCTCTCTGCGTCTCTTCGTTTATCCCGCTCCCTCGCTGTTCAGATCAAAAAGATCCCTCTATTATTAGACACTTTTTGATAAACACGAGACATCGTTATTATGGGTAATGAGCATGCCATTAGTTTGCTGTACGAATGGGCAAGAGATTGGAGAAAGAGGTGGCAGACAGTCAGAGTATCTATTGAAAGGGGCGTGGCCTGCTCGCTGGTTCAGTGGTTGGTAGCCAAGGATAGGTTTTTGGTTTTTGAATGAGTCAAGCTTATGACTTCTCCAGATCAACATGCATAAGGGTAGAGACAGTACCGAGAGACCCTGGGGATCTGAGACTCAGACAGTCAGAGACAATAATTTTTCAGTGCGCTCCGCGTAGCGAAAAAGCAGGCAGAGTGCAGCTGAAGAAGTGCATACGAAAAGTTTTCGGAAAAGCGACGGTTGAAGAAGTGTTCAAGACACGGCAGATGCCAACCAAAAAGCTCTTTAGACGTGTTTTCCTACAGATGATCGAGAAAACTGATATGAGAGTTAACGAACCGAGGTGAGAGAGAGAGAGAAAGAGAGAGAGAGAGAGAGAGAGAGAGAGAGAGAGAGAGAGAGAGAGAGAGAGAGAGAGAGAGAGAGAGAGAGAGAGAGAGAGAGAGAAAGAGAGAGAGAGAGAAAGAGAGAGAAAGAGAAAGAGAGAAAGAGAGAGAGAAGCGCAAGTTATACCTTCCAGCATGGACAAGCTTTTCGAACTAATGATGATAACTAGCAAGTACTCGGTATACAGTATAGAATGCGGCGAGCAGGTAGGTCAAAAACCCATCTACAGTAATACCTACAGTAACTCAGATCATCGCTGTAACCGCTAACCATCTCCAAGGATTGGTCGACATGTTCCCGGATGATGCGGAAATTCTTGAAATTGCGGAGCACACGTTTACTGTGGTACCGTAATCACCCCTATCCCTCGCCCTACCGTATCCTACCGTATCCTGCGGGCTGGCAATGAGTGAGCTATGTGTTCCAATATGGGGGCCAACACATGCTATCTTATGGCCGGCTCGCGGGGTGCGATTTTTGACCTACTGAAGGTTACTGTAGAAAGAATGATCTGAACTTCATTTAAAGAAGATCTGATTTTTTTGATCTGCAAAAAGTCTCAGTGCCAAAAAGATAACGTCATGGATTTCTCGGAAAAGGGGAAATCAGAAAAGACTACAATATTGGATGCAAACAACTGATGTTTGATGTTTTCAGATTTTCACAATGTATCGAGGATTGAATCCAACAGACTGGCATTTACTGCGATGCGGCTTGAAAGCTTACTTCCAGGTAAATCTCATTAACAGTTGCATTCGGGAAGGCTCGAACTTCTGATCTTGAGGGTCAGGCACGCAGACCACTACACCAGATACGCGAAATTTGAGGATAAGCTAATGATATACAGAGCACGAGGGTCAAGCTGACTCTGTTAATGAGAGATGGCAAGCAGAGCGATGAAGGATGGTTTTACACAGCGAAATTTGGCGAGGAAATCACTCTACCAAAGGATGGCGAAGCGCCCGGGTCAATTTTGGTAAGGCGGTAGGTCAAAAACCTCATTACAGTAACCAGTTCTACAGTACTTTGACCATGGCGTGGTGACTCATGAGACAACCTTTCCGACGTACTACCAATTCAAGCCGTTCCCTCTTCGGGTAGGACAAACCTAAGCTCCGCCCATTATCGATTGATTCAAGCTTGATCATCTGAACGTCGACGAGCGATCCACCAAGGCTGGGCAGAATTTGTACAAGAACGAGAGAAATATTGAGGTGAATAGTGCATTGTGTATGCACACGACGGCAGATTGCACCGAGAACATCAAAACTGACGCGCAATTCAGATCAATGGCGGTCAAGGTGGTGAACCTCGCGAAGAACACGAAGGAAATGAGTTGGCTTTGTTGGAAAGCATGTTCGATACAGTGGAAACGGGTGCCGACGTAGGTGAGACACGCTACGCCCGTCCGCTACGCGTAAACTGAATTTTTTAGAGACATTCGAGTTTTCAATGTTTGAAGATGCCGCGGAAGAGAACAGATACGTTGAGGAGTGTCAGAGAATTGAGAGAATCGACGCATCATTGAAGAAAAAATCGCTTTCTTCGGCTCTGAGCGAGGTTAGAGGACAATGAGCCAAGTGGGAGGAGCTTATTTCAGATGAATCTAGATGGAGCGACCACAGCAAACAAGCCTTCGAAGGGTAAGGGATTTGATTTACTGGACATGATGGACGAAGCGGCTGCGGCTGAGGAAAAGCCAAGGGGTAAGTACTACCGTACTCCGCTTACTGTAGCTCGTTACAGTAAGACGAACAAACTCGGCAAAAGGCAAGAGTTCCGGAGGACGTTCAAGATCTATCAGTCAGCAACCATCTGCGACAAGCAAGAGAGCAAAGAGCACCAGGAGAAATTGAATACTGTAAGCGCGGATTACTGTAGTTTTGTGATTAATAAATATTTTGTGATGTTGTTGGAAAGGAAGATAGAGAGATGGAGAGAGAGAGAGAGAGAGAGAGAGAGAGAGAGAGAGAGAGAGAGAGACTGTAGATCAAACTTTTGACCTACAAATTTTCCAGCATTTCACCCCTTCATAATTAGAAAATACAAAAACCCAAGACACGGATCGATCCAGAGAGAAGACTACAGTAATCAACGAACATCATTATTTCGCTACCGTACTCACCTTCACCAAGCACGTCCCAACAGACGTATTCTCTGCCATTTCCACTTCGAAGAGGGGTTTTGTGAAGATGGGTGGTGTCGAGTTTTGATCTACCAGCTCGGCAGTGACCTGGAAGTTGAAGGCGCATGACGGGCGTAAATCGACAATAAGACTTACCGAGACCTCTGAGAATAACTCTGGTGTTCCGAAATCTGTTGCTCGCACTGTGAACTTCAGCTCTGTGATTGAGCAGTCGATCTAAAAATTATGAAATTGCTCTCTCTCTCTGTCTCTCTGTCTCTCTCGCTCTGTCTCTCTCTCTCTGTCTCTCTGTCTCTCTCGCTCTCTCTCTCTCTCTCTCTCTCTCTCTCTCTCTCTCTCTCTCTCTCTCTCTCTCTCTCTCTCTCTCTTCTCTCTCTCTCTCTCTCTCTCTCTCTCTCTCTCTCTCTCTCTCTCTCTCTCTCTCTCTCTCTCTCTCTCTCTCTCTCTCCCTCACTTCCTTCTCCACTCTGATCCTCCCAGTCTCCGGATGCACAGTAACATAATCGCTGTCTGTCACCGTGTATCTTATCCGTCCATTGCGTCCGGAGTCTGCATCCTTCGCAGAGAAGCTCCGCCCACTAACACCAAGCGTTCGATTTAGCTCGATGTGCATACGTGAAGACGGCCATAGTGGAGCGTTGTCATTAACATCTCCTAAGTGTCGTCATATATGGTGCTAGAAGTGCATACACTCACCAACTGTCAATAACATTGGATGTTCTAGAATGGTTTCGTCTTTTCGCTTCACTAAGAACCTGGCATTGTATTCTGGAGTAGTTTCACGGTCCAGAAGACCGCAGAGCAGAATAAGATAGACATGCGCTGTGTCAGTTTGCTGGAGGCATAGTGGCGGACAACCAGCGAGTTCGAGCTTTCTAAAATACTTTTGTGTGAATGCTAGACCATCTGAATGCCAGAATCATCTCTCTAGATAGTTGTTTATTCTAACAGACAGTCTTTCAAAAACTGCCACAAGTTTCTGAAAATGGAAAATATGGAAAATGTGTTCAATCCAGTTAGAAGTTTCGAAAAATACCGTTTCTATTATTTTCGGACAGGTTTTCTCCACTCAATAGGGATTACCGCACACCCTGATTGTACGCAGCAAATTTTAAGTTTCACGTCACCACGTTTTTATTCCCTTCTCGATACAGTAACCAGAGGCTAGGACTAACACACATATCTTCCTCTACCTGTAAAAAAGTCTGACCTCCGTAAATCGGTTTCTTAGTTACCGTAGCAGTTTCGCTTCGAAAAACATGAACGATTAAGTAATGCGCCTTTAATTTCAATGGACTGAAAGTAGGAATAATAATTTAAATCCACAAAGATCTAACTGTTCGTTGTGAGAGTCCCGACCCTACCGTACTCAGTTTACAAAAATGCGACTGCCGCGAGTTTGAAATCGGTTAGACTTTTTGCTAGATATGTGTAACATTTACTGAGCATTTTGAATTCCCGCATCGGAATAAAGTTTCACGTCTCCAGGTTTTCATTCCCTTCTCGATACAGTAACCAGAGGCTAGGTATTTGAATATCTAATGGAAAATATGATACTCAGGCAACGATTCGGAATTCGCTGCGTACAATCCGGGTGTCCGGGGCGTGTTTTACATATTCCCGGGATGAACATACCCATGCCTGAACGCTTCGCTCAATGAAATCCTCGCTACGATCGAGCCGAGGGTTGAATTCTCCATGAGATGTGGCGAAGTGGTGTCCGACATCCAGATGACGTCGATAGGGGCTTTTTCGACTTCTTCTCCTGGAAATGCATACTAAAACCGAGTATCGACAACATGGGACACGCAGGAAAACATCTAGGAAATTGTGATGATCAAACTGCATTCTAATTTCTGTGAACGAGACGATTTCTAAAACTGAGAATCGACTTTGTGTGATACGCAGAATCATGTGATATGCTTATTAGTGCACCATGGTGGTCAAATGTTACTCTTTGAAAACATGAATCCTTCTATAACTGAGTATCGACAAAAGGAGATACGGAGTTAAACAGTTACATGTCCGTATTCTTAAACTACGATAGTCACACGATGATACTTTTCCTTAGCTGAGTATCGACTAATTCTGATACGCAGTCAAAATTTACCTTGTACAGTCACAGTCACTACGGCCGTTGAAGACAGAGGTGGAGACCCGGAATCACTAGCTTCAACGATGACGTCATACACAGTTGATGGAATCAGAAGCTCTTTGGAGACGAGGTTGCCTGATGAAGTCACGTCGAAGACCGAGTCTGACGCAGTGGTTGTCTGAAAACACAGTAGGAAATGGCGGTACAGTATCCAAATTACCTTTTTGATGGAATAGTGAACTTCTGCATTCAGGCCAAGGTCTGCGTCTGTCGCAGATACAGTTACTAGAACGCTACCTGGAAGTCGATGATTGAGAGAGAGGGGAAGAGAGAGAGAGAGAGAGAGAGAGAGAGAGAGAGAGAGAGAGAGAGAGAGAGAAGAAGTAGAGCAAATTCCTACCAATCGATACATTCGCTGGTACCGTTACAGCATAACGAGCTTTGCTGAATATTGGGCTGTTATCGTTCGCATCCAATATTCTGATCTGCACTTTGAGCCGACCGACTCTGAAAGAGGGTACTGTAGGTGAGTTACTGTAGTTTTCATGAAAATAGTTACTGATTTATCTATTGTAGCCTCGATTCCCTTGTAGAGAGGTTTCTGTAGGTCTAATCATTGTCAAGTACTGCTGTAACATAAATTCCTATGTGTGATGCTTACTTTTCCAGCTTTTAAGACCATCAGATAATTACAGTGATTGGCATACTGTACCGTACCTCGGAGGTCTCCCACCGTCTTCGGCTTCTATCAGAAGCTCATACTTGTCCCGGTATTCACGATCCAACTGTCCATTGACTGTCAATTCAGCTCGTAGTTGATTGTTAACGTTCCTTGTGGATATCTGAAAACGTAGATCAAAAGTTGGTTACTGTAGTTATAACGGTTTTGAAAAGTTCTTTTGCATACGTTTCTGACAGTTTGAGTCGTTTGACTATGAATTTACTTTGTCGGCAATCAAAATAGTGTTGTTACTGTACTTTTTCCAGATCAAAAATATCGGTACTATCTATAGGTAGGTCAAATCTTACCTTGAACACGTTGTTCACATTCCCTTGGAGGATGTTGATCCTTTTTACCCCGAAATCTGGACCATCACCGTCAATCAAGTCAGGTAACGTGTACGAGATTCCTACTTGTGCGAATTCAGAAATTTCGAGCTGCAAAAAGTATTACTGTAGTTTTGCAGTTCACCCTACCGTAATCGATTCTTCAGCGAACTTGGGAGCATTGTCGTTTTCATCTTCAACTTCTATAGCTAACTGTTGAGGCTCCCCACCGGCAACCGGAACAATCAGAATCTACAGTAATACTCGGTTACAGTAACCCGGGTACGGTAACTCACCTCGAAATGACTTCGTTCTTCGTAGTCTAGTGTTGCGATTGTGGATATTTCACCGGATGCTTCGTCGACTTTTATGAACTGCAAAGGTATGTTGATGGTTTGAAATTTGTATACGTCAAAATTACGGTCTGTAGTTGAATACTGTAAGCTTAAATACTTTTTTAAGTGACCTATGTTACTGTGGTTTCTCAGAATGAACAGAATTTGGTTACAGTAACTAGTTCCAGATCAAAAATAGTTTAGATTATGATTGCTGCAAGTCAAAATAATGCTTACTGTATGTAAGAAGCATGGCCGTATTCAAACGCGCTCTAATCTCAATTTTGCAGAATGAGTACGGTAGGCCTGCCCGAGGGTCGGGACTCTCACAACGAACAGTTAGATCTTTTGTGGATTTAAGTTATTATTCTTACTTTCAGTCCATTGAAATTGAAGGATCATTACGTAGATCGTTCTTGTATTTCAAGGCGAAACTGCTACGGTACTAAGTACCCGATTTACGGAGGCCAGACTTTTTTACTGGTAGAGGAAGCTATGTGAATCATAAACAGTTACAAACTCGATTAACTGAAATTACTGTATCAATTCCAGATCAAAAAGTACGGTTACTGTATCTCTTCACCCCAGATCAAAAACCCATGATGGCGTGTAATGGTGAGCCTGACTTTTGACTAATTAGCACGGGTCCATTTCACTAATGACCAGCTAATAAATAACTCAAACAATGGTGACATATGGTGGGTGTTGTTGGACACCACATCCGGTACACCCATCTCCATATTTTATCAGTCTTACTGTAGCTTTTTGGAGTAGGTGAAAATTGGAGATTTTTTAAAAAGTAGGTCAAACTTCACTGAATTAAATTTTCGAAATAGGCCAACCACGGCTACTGTAACTTTCTGGGATAGGTTGGAATTAGTTACTGTAGCTTTTTGGAGTGAGTTAAAGATCATTACTGTGGTATTTTTGAGTAGGCCAAAAAATAGTTACCGTAGCTTTTCGAAGACTCGGTTACTATGGCTTTTTTGGTAGGTCAAAATTAGTTACTGTAGCTTTTTGATGTACGTCAGAATCGGTTACTGTAGCTTTTCGTAGTAGGCCAACATTGGTTACTGTAGTTTTTTGAAGTTCATTAAAATCGGTTAATGTATCTTTTCGAAGACTCGGTTACTACGGCTTTTTTGGTAGGTCAAAATTAGTTACTGTAGCTTTTCGGAGTAAACCAACATTAGTTACTGTAGCTTTTTGGAGTGGGTAAAAATTGGTTACTTTAGAGTAGGAAAAAATTGTATTTGTTATGAAAGTGCTTCAAATTTGTCTACTGCAGTTTTTTGAAATAATTTTGACTTGGATAATACATGGAATTTTATCCACATGATGCTTATGGACTCAAACCAGAGCAACACGGCCATGCGAAGCGTCCACTCAGATTAATTTACCGATTCGTGAGAGTTTTGGAGTATTTGTTACACTTGAGAAGATGCGAAATGAAATTGTGGCCCCTACGTTTTTGTGTCCCTTGGGGCAACATTACTCATAGATCCGCGGGACGTGTCGGGAATATCTTTTGACCCAAGAGGTGCGAGCAGAATTTTTGACCCCCATGATGACAAATTGAATTTGTGACTAATCCGAGTCAATGTTACAAAGGACATCCGGACAAAATCCGATTTCGAAGATTTTTTATAACGTACCCGAGTCAAGGTTACAGAGAACACCTCGGCAAAGGAATAAGACAATAAAACCGCTTCGCAACCGCTTTGCCGACCTCCGCTCTAATTTTCGAAAGTGTTTGTACTTTAATAAATGTTTCACTAGACATATTGAACGTTGCGGACTGTTCCCAACGATAGTTTTACCTACTTCAAACATTATTACGTTACGATCTGTCAATCTAGGATGAAAAAAAGTAGGAAAAGTGAAAGTTTTTGAACTACAGTAACTGAAATTTGATCTATTCTATCGAATTTCTTTGCTTACACTTTTCAACTGCGTTTGCCGCAGTGTGCAATACCGGAATAGTTCGATTCTCACTCGCAGCCATCATTTTTGTTT
Source organism: Caenorhabditis parvicauda (assembly GCA_963978915.1). NCBI lineage: Eukaryota > Metazoa > Nematoda > Chromadorea > Rhabditida > Rhabditidae > Caenorhabditis > Caenorhabditis parvicauda. The sequence goes on from OZ022252.1 coordinate 14,547,459, forward strand.
TTTCTATACTCTTCACAAAAAAGGACCACCCATTGAGAAAACAATAGAAAATCTCACCTTATTAGTTTCTTCATCAGGGAAAACCACAAAATATAGCGGTTCTGTGGAGAGTTCCGGTTTCCCAGAAATGTAGCCGACCACGTGTCCGATTGGTGCCGATTCCGGAACGGAAAACGCAGGAATAAGGGCCAAAAACTGGTAGAAAAGGGTAAGGTAAAAGCATTTAGCAGTCATAATATCATCCTTTCTGAAAAGAAATCAGTGTGAAGCGTGAGCTAACAAGGTTTTCTTGAACCCAAATTAGGACATAGGAGAACAAAAGAGGATTGTAGCTGGAGGAGGAGAATCGATCCCTGCACATTGAGATTATCAGACAAAAGTTTCATCCAGTAGGCTATACCGGCAACTCGCTAGATATGATGCTACTTTCGCTAGATCTGATGCTACTCGACATGTCTGAGTAGGCATGGTCATATTGCCAATGATTGGCACTCGATTGGCAATGCCTATTTTCCATTGCCAATAGCATTGGCAGTCAGGTGGCAATGCAATTGACTTGGATTTTGATTTCTAAGCCTTCTTGAAATTAAAGATGGTGTTATAACAAACTGCATTACCAATAGCATTGTCAATCGACTGCCAATGATTGGCAATATGCCCATGCCTACCGGCAAGGAAGCAACAGTTGCCGAGTTAAATCGAGCTTGAATGTGGTCTAATAGGGTTGAGAGCGCGCGCATCGCGCGAATTGAGTTAGAAGTGTGCTAGTGGACATAATGAGTTTAAGAGTACTAAATGGACCCTGATTTGCAACTGACGACGAGTGGACACATCTTACGACTTTTGGTACTTCACTATTATGAATTTTTGAGTGGACTGAAATTGGACTGTTATGGGGTGACAGGCACTGCACACTGCGGATCAGGGATACGTGAGCCGCTTTACAACCGCTTCGCAAGACCTTCCGCAAAGCGAACTTGCCTCATTATTTTATTTTAGAATAATTTTGCTAAAATTGTTGAACTACAGTAACTGAAACTTGATATATTCTATCAATAGCCCCGCCCCCTCTTGCCTACACTTTTCAACTTTTCAACTTGGGAATACGCTTCCTTTCGTGAATATTCCGAATTAAATTTTTCTGTCCAAAAGGCGAAAATGAGAGCGGTTTGAAGTCGGAGGATGTTTATTCGCTTCAACGTATGAAAACGGGTACTTTAGCGGTGTAAAAGATGTGCCAAACCCTCAAAACTCTCTTTTTACATAGTTTTTGGGTTATAACTCTAAAACAAGGTCGACAAAGCACTTTTTGAAACCGGTTCTATCATTTTCAGCATAGTCGAAAACCCTAGAACCCACTCTGACATCACAGATTCTCGGACAGTGGTTATATATATACCATTCCCAAGTGAGTTTACCGCAGTGTTCACTGTCATGGCCGTTTCTGAAGTGACAGCAAAATTCATATGATTTTTTAACCATCGTATGATATTACTGTGTTGTTTTTCGATTTTGAGAAGACAAGAAAGATTGGCATAAATTTTGATCTTGGGAAAAATAAAAATATTGGAACCTAAAAAGTTGAAAGAAAAGCAAAAAACACAGAATTTGAGCTGAGAATTCAGAAAATCAACAAAAACATTGAGTTTGCCGAAAATCGCGAAGTTGAATGGAAACGTTTGACGGATGAATACTTAATAATCTTGGGAAAGTTGAAAAAATAGAACTTGAAGGGATAACATCAAACTCTTAAGAAGATATGAGGTTTAGGAAGATCGCGCGCGTCGCCCCGCCCCTTGCCCCGCCCACTTCTAATGGCCGTAAAGAAATGATTGGCCTTTGTCCCAATGGATGTATCACCTAATATGGAGGGATCCTACCTTCCGTTTGAATGGAATTTTGTATGGTGAAAAGTTGATAAGAGGGGGAAGGGGAGATCAGAAGTTTGGAAAACGAGAAGAGAGGAACGCTCAAGGTTAACCTTCCTACAGTTATAATAATGACCTTAAGGAAGACGAGCCATTAAAGGCCCGACTGTCCTTGCACGGATAACCATAGAAGAATGCATCGACCATACTAATTGAATACAAAACAACGGCAAAAGGGAAAAAGCAGACACGCAGACACGCAGACACGCAGTCATGCTCCCAAGTCTTGTCTATTATTAAGCTTAGCTGAGGTTCGGAAAACGACTTTCGTGAAGGTCCGAGTTTGGTAACACAAGAAAGTCGTTTTCCGAACCTCAGCTAAGCTTATTATAAAGGGTAAATTACTGGGCATGACTGCGTGTCTGCGTGTCTGCGTGTCTGCTTTTTCCCTTTTGCCCAAAACAACATGGACGAATGCCTCGAGGGCAATTGGTTCAACAAAGTTTAAACTTTAAAATCGACGCCTTATTGGCTCAGTGGCAGAGCGTCTGTCTAGTAAACAGACTCAGACATGACGAGTAGCGTCAGATCTAGCGAAAGTAGCATCAGATCTAGCGAGTGGTAACCAATCACTTTGAAAAGCATATTCCTACAATGGAAACCCCCTTGTTAGATGTTCGTCCAAATTTCACGAAAAAATTCCGTCAACTACATTGATAAAAATCATTTTTTTCGTGAAAGTAAATGTAGGTGTGTATCAGATCTGATCAGATCTGATGCCACTTCTCGAATCGTAAAAAAGTGATATTATTTTTGTTGAAAATATCTGCTGAAACCAACTTTTTTTCACCGTTCATATCGATCAGTGGCTTTCAAGATGTTGCAAGTAGTTACCACTTCATTTTGAATCGGTATAAAAAGAGAACGAAAATGGGCATCAGATCTAGCCAAAGTGGCGTCAGATCTGATCAGATCTGATGGGCTACTTTATCCCCTGGACTAGTTCACTTGGTGTGTACCAAAACTTTAAGAATACTTCTCAAAAAAAGTAAAAGATAACTAAATATGTTTAATTTACTGAGGATAAATAACATAAATAGCTATGTACTGAAATCTTTCTGAATTTTTTTTTCAATAATAATGTCGATGAACTGTGACCATATCTTTGCGCGTTGAGATGTGTTCAATCAGCATCGTCTGAATTCTCGAATTTTACAACTCAAGTAAAACGTACGGTGTCTGGATAGAGTAAACCCTTTGTCTGGATAGACTCATATAGATACTGTTTCTACTCATCTCTATATATTCCTATAGGAATCGTAAATCATTTGGACAACGAATTTAAAATCAGTGTCTCGGTGGACTCATATGAAAATGATTTTCACTTGTTTCAGGCACCGTTAACAGTACAGACACGAAATTTCGTTTCAATGTTATACCTGAGCAAGTCTTTTTGCTTTGCTTCCATGATATCGGGTTTTTACATGAGTGCAATGAAAGCGAGAAATATTGTGATGAAATACTACTCAAGTCAGTAATACAGAACTTCTGACTGTCAGAGAAAATTTTTAAATGTTTCAGAACATTATTTCAACTGTTACATACATTATCGTCATCTAAGCAACTACAAAAAGGCCAAATTGATTCAACTAGTACCAAAAAATTATCTTAAAGTGTTCCGTAGAAACGAATCACTGATAATCGCATCATAACACGAAGTATCAGCGAAATCAAAAAATAATGAAAAAATAAAAAACACCATATTGAGGAGTGCGCACAAACTTTCTGCAAGGGGTGCATGAAACAATCATTGTTGTATTTTCTTTTTTCGAATTTTTCTTTTCCCCGTTTCCGTGATGTTTTGTTATTGAATTCGAACAGTTGTACTCAGAAGTTCCCGTAGGGTAAGTTCCATCCAAAAAAACAAACAAGACAACTTTTCTACATTTTTTCGTCTGTTTTCAAACAAAATTAGATCTTAAAATTTAGGCCATAAAAATTTTTATATGTTCCACTTCAAATTTTCCGTTCGTTGTCTTTTTCCGCTTTCCAACCTTGTTTTGTACTCACCAAAATTGTTCAGACAATTTTAGATAGTTCACTAACCCGTTTATCGAGGTTTTCAATTTCTATGATAAGCATATCTAACCGAATCAATTTTTTCGAACAAGATACATGGAAAATTGTTTTGACGTTGACGTTCGTCTAATCTTTTCTTATTAAAAAAGTTTTGATCACTGCCTCCCGCTTCTTGTTCTCAACTAATTGGCCTCTGAAAAAGAGAAAACTTGCAGATAAACCGTCAAGATGATGCCTCATCAAGCATAGCTGCAACGAAGAATACAAAACTATCAGAGACAGAGAATGTGAGTTTTCAGCACTCCCACCTATTTTGATATTTTGTGAGGGGGGACATGAGAGTATTCCGAGAAAAACTTGATTTTTTGTTAATTAACGAAATCTCACTAACAATTTTGCAGGTGACCCATGAAGATCCATACCTCATCAGGTCCACAAAGCAGATGCAGCGAAATATTCAGCGGGTTGGATATAATGAGGCCTCAAGGCCGAAGAAGGTTAGAATTTAATGTTTTCCATTATTTCATTATTCTCGAAAGACGAAAAGTCAGTTTCCAAATGTTGTGAGGGGAACATGAGAGTATTCCGAGAAAAACTTGATTTTTTGTTAATTAACGAAATCTCACTAACAATTTTGCAGGTGACCCATGAAGATCCATACCTCATCAGGTCCACAAAGCAGATGCAGCGAAGTATTCAGCGGGTTGGATATAGTGAGGCCTCAAGGCCGAAGAAGGTGAGAATTTAATGTTTTCCATTATTTCATTATTCTCGAAAGTCGAAAAGTCAGTTTCCAAATGTTGTGAGGGGAATATGAGAGTGTTCCGAAAAAAACTTGAATTGTTGTTAATTAACGAAATCTCACTAACAATTTTGCAGGTGACCCATGGAGATCCACACCTCATCAGGTCCACAAGCAGATGCAGCGAAGTATTCAGCGGGTTGGATATAGTGAGGCCTCAAGGCCGAAGAAGGTGAGAATTTAATGTTTTCCATTATTTCATTATTCTCGAAAGATGAAAAGTCAGAGAAAGTCAGAAATTGCTCTCCTTCGCTGCAAAAAGTTGCATGATTTTTGTTATTTTCTTCTTCTGAAAAGTTCCAATTGTCGCTAATCCCAACCTACAGTTCTTGTTTGGAATTGAAAGCTAAACAAACGATATTTCTCAATAACCATGTCATAACTAAAAATTCAATGAAATCACATGAAAAAAGGTTTAAGAGTTTTATTCTACGTTAAATGAAGACTCAAACTTATCTTACAGGCTCAACAGTATCGACCCCAAAAATACTAAACTAAGACCACCCGATAGCGAGAGCTACACCAGATTCACAATTTTCAATTTTTTTGTGTATTTGTAAGAAAATAAATTTCTTATACTATTAAGTGTTATCCTGAATAGAAAAAAACCAGCATTAGTGAAGAAATGCTGAATGTCATCTGGCCGAAATGTGCATCAGATCAAGCAAAAGTGGCGTCAGATCGAGCAAAAGTGGCGTCAGATCGTGCCCCTTCTTAATTCGAAAAACTCTAGATCTGATGCTACTTTCGCTAGATCTGATGCTACTCGTCATGTCTGAGAGAAGGTCGCTGGTTCGATTCCAGCATAAGGCACAGACTTTTTACCATTTTTTGGTGATGTTCTTTATTTGCACTACGACCACTTCCTCTGGCTGTTTTCGCCGCGTAAGTGGCACGTTAATGACCGTAAATAAACATGGGAAAGCGCATAATTAATTTGTTTGCGGTGGAGCATCTGCCGTTTTGATATTTTATGGTTATTAATAAACTCTGTAACAAAAAAGACGAGGAAGTGAGAAAAATAAAAACGAAGTGATGTTCTTCAAAATTGGCCAGCCCTTCGCCAGTTTTACGCATGACGAGAAAATCGAATTTAGAATGCAAAATACGCGCAGAGGGAAGCTTTTGAAGTACTGCTGGACAAAAAATGTTTTTGACCTACGCAAAGTTACAGTAACCCCAAACTTTAAATCTCTAACTTTGGCATAGTAACCAAATTATGATCAACATAATACCATTCTTTGACCACGCGTAGCAAGGAGCGGAAACGTATTTTCTGAATTTTTGATCTACGAGAACTACAGTAACCAAAAATATTGAAATTTCTACAATAGCTGATTTTTGATCTACTTACCACATATATCGCTAGAAGCATGGCCGTTTTCAAACGCGCTCTAATCTCAATTTTGCAGAATGATTACGGTAACTCTCACAACGAACAGTTAGATCTTTGTGGATTTAATTTATTATTCTTACTTACAGTTCATTGAAATTAAAGACGCATCACTTAATCGTTCCTGTGTTTCAAGGCGAAACTGCTACAGTACTAAGTAACCGATTTACGGAGGCCAGATTTTTTACAGGTAGAGGAAGCTATGTGCATATTCAATCAGGTTTTGACCTACCCCAACTACAGTAACGCTTTTACTGTAACATGCGGTAAATCAAAAAAGACGCTTGACCCTGTGCCGAAAAGGAGCAGACGGTCCTTGCATGCAAACACTTGGCATAAGCGAAACAATAAGGGCAATCAAGACAAGTGTTCTTCCATTTTTAATCTACCTTCAAGGTATAGTAACCGACGTTTGATCTACTAGAAAGGTACAGTAACCATAATTTGTTTCAAAATTACTGTACTTACATTTTGTGATGTTGCGCTCCCATGGTGAACAAAATTTTGCAAAATTCGGAACCTTTACCGTAAACAGTTTTTGATCTACCAGTATTTTAGATTATTCACACTTTTTGAAATTTACAGTAACTCATCTCTCTTGATTTACCGCAAGTAACTCACTACAGTAACTTTTTGATCTATCCTGAGTTACAGTAACAAAATGAGTGAAAACAAATGTTGCAGCATTTAAATTTTGATTATTCTAGATGAAAATTTCAGAAAAACCACATACTACAGTAATCGTTTTTGATCTACTAACGATTTCAAATGCGCGCCAGTCGCATTTTTGTAAAATGAGTACGGTAGGAATCGGGACTCTCACAACGAACAGTTAGATCTTTGTGGATTTAAATTATTATTCTTACTTTCAGTCCATTGAAATTAAAGGCGCATTACTAAATCGTTCTTGTGTTCCGAGGCGAAACTGCTACAGTACTAAGTAACCGATTTACGGAGGTCAGACTTTTTTACAGGTAGAGCTATGTGGAGTTGTATAATGTTTCGAGCCTTTCTGAAGACTACAGTAACTAAATTTTGACCTACCATTGAATTAATTTTTGTGGAAATTCAAACCTTCTGGAATATAAAGTGATCAAATTAAATTTCAAAAATTCGAATCTTCTGAAAATTACACTAACCAAACTTTTTGATCTACACCATTTTCCATTGCTCATCACGTGTGGCACGAAAGCGCAACAAGAGCACATCCTGGGATTAGTTGACGAGGTCAAGAAAATAATGAGTTAGAGGTCTGTAATTACACACCAACTGCGGGTTCCTTCGCTCTTGTAGTTTGACGATTACCCGACAGGTAGATCAAAACGGTTACTGTACATTGTTACATGGTAATTGCTTTGAAACAAGACACATTGTTGCACGCGGAAAAGAAAAATGTCGGGGATCTGTCTCTCTCTCTCTCTCTGTCTCTCTATCTCTCTATCTATCTCTCTCCCTCTCTCTCTCTCTCTCTCTCTCTCTCTCTCTCTCTCTCTCTCTCTCTCTCTCTCTCTCTCTCTCTCTCTCTCTCTCTTTCTCTCTCTCTCTCTCTTTCTCTCTCTCTCTCTCTCTCTCTCTCTCTCTCTCTCTCTCTCTCTCTCTCTCTCGTTCTCTCTCTCTCTCTCTCTCTCTCTCTCTCTCTCTCTCTCTCTCTGAAACTTTTTCTTTTATGTCGTTCTCCTTGAAGATGGGCATTTTCATTGCCTTGCCACGAGATTCCCAAACGCATCACCGGTTTCACTTTCCGTTCTGAGAACCACTATTCAGCAGCATCAGCAGCTTGATTGACGCTAATTTATAGTTTTTCGAGGAGTCTGACGCGGGATGAAGGTTGATGTTACTGTTGTTGACTTGAACAACACGTCGAGATTTGCGCATGTTTTTGTGGGGATCTGGTAGCTACTACTCTGGAAATTGAAACTGTATGAGACTTACTGTAATATCCACATAAGATCCATGCACATACAGTGGCGAACATAAACATTTCCACTTTTGGTTTTTCGGTAATATCTCAGCTAATAGTTGTGCAATTGCTGTCAAATTTTCGCAGATATTCTTGCTGTTTGCAAACGGTGTCCGAATGGATTCATACAGATACCGTTTCAACCAATATGGATACCAGAATCCATACAGACACCGAACGATTTCGCAGAGTCCACGAATTTGGATTCTGGAGTCCAGGTTTGGAATATGTGATGTTTTCATGATTCAAAACACTGAATCAATAATTATTCAATAGTTTAGGATGTTTTGACCTCTCAGAAGCTTTGAATTCGAGTAAAATCAGGTTAACTATGAAGTCGACTTTAGACATGTCTAGGGAAAATAATTATTATGTTTTTATTTTGTCAGTTATCAACAACTTATTGAGATGACTATATTTAGACAAGTTTGAATGAATATCTGTGAAAATTTGAAAGCAATCGGACAACTTATGACTGAGATATTACTAAAAAACCAAAAGTGGAAATGTTTATGTTCGCCACTGTATATCGCTAGAAGCATGGTCGTTTTCAAACGCGCTCTAATCTCAATTTTGCAGAATGAGTACGGTAGGAGTCGCGACTCTCACAACGAACAGTTAGATCTTTGTGGATTTAAATTATTATTTTCACTTTCAGTCCATGGAAATTAAAGTCTCATTACGTAAGTCGTTCTTGTACTTCAAGGCGAAACTGCTACGGTACTAAGTACCCGATTTACGGAGGCCAGAGTTTTTTAACAGGTAGAGGGAGCTATGTGCCATGTAACCTGGTTGTAAGATCCCCGTGACCTCAAAATTGAAAAGAGCAACCCCTTTTATGGAGGTTACCAGGTCTCATGACAAACTTACCAGGTCATACATGGAAGCTTTTCCTACCCTTAATAAAGTTTATTCAGTAAAGCGGAGTAAAGGAGAAGGAAGGGAAGGAAATTTTGAAACACATGAGAAGAAGAAAAATTACCCATTGAGGATATCGAGAAGGAGTACGCATTGACCAATTCGAGAAGGATCTGGGAATAGGTCTTTGTGCTAGAATATAGCTAAAGCTTTGGGCTACTTCTTTTAAGATACTTTTTGACAGTTACTCAGAATGTTTCAATGGTGTACAAGAACAATCCTCCTGGCCCTGTAGATCTAAATGCAGTCCAATTAAAGTTCTGGTGTTGTCCATCGTCCCACTCCGATGCCGATCCAATCTAACGGTCCAAGCAAAGTCCTATTCTGAACCATCAGTCGAGAATTTTTCTTCATAATTTGGCGAGCCAGTTGGTTTCGAAAATTCTCCATCAAAATGTTTTCCCAGATGCATTGAAGTCAATTTTTTGAGAAATGTGACTTCCTTTGATCGAGAAACCGTCACCACGATGTAATACATCTGAAGTATCATCACTTCAAATTTCACTTGTATGTCGGAAGATCAGACTATTGTAGTTGGGGGTTACATAATTCTGTTGAAAACGAGTAAAATGACTCTGTGAAAGCTCCATTGTTTCTACCAGCGCGCTGTCGAGAAACAAAGTCATCAGGCACGCCAAGTGGGGCATATTTACCGCCATCGTGGACCAGCTATATTTACACCAATCCGTCATGGGAGTTTGCCTGGCTGGGTGCATCTTGACTGAGAATGGATATCAGATACTCATTAATGAAGGGGATGATTCCGATCTTTTGCATTGACGAGCGGCAAAAATACAAAAGTGGAAAGAATGATGATTCTCATTGAAAAGTAAGAACTTAATATTTGAAAAACTTAGAAAAATATGAAAAATTCTAATTTAAAAAAATGTTCACAACTGTAAAATCATTTTTTAAAAATAGTAGTCAACGCTTTCTTGAACCATATATTTTCCCGTAAATTTCAATATGTACACCTCACATTACTCTAACTGATTCACATATCTTCCTCTACCTGTAAAAAAGTCTGACCTCCGTAAATCGGTTACTGAGTTACCGTAGCAGTTTCGCTTTGAAATACATGAACGATTAAGTAATGCGCCTTCAATTTCAATGGAATGAACTCAAGAAAAATAAAATTAAAAAATAATTAATTATGAATTAAAACTGCGAGTTCTATTAAATTGAATTAAATACGAGATAAAACTAGAAAAAGTTAAAAATTAATTAACTATGAGTTAAGAACGAATTAAAAATAAGTTAAATTAACGGTTTTTGTAAATCTTTCTGTTACATTTTCTTTCTTTGTTTTGTTTCATTTTTCATTTAGATCGGTTTTGTTTTCTGTTTTCTGTTACGAGTGAATAATAATTATACAGTTACTCATATTTTGATTTATTCGTGTTCTGTCGGGACTTGATTCGGAGCATAGACTTACTCGAGTTCTAAAATCTATGTAAATATTATTACATCCCCCTACCTTCTCGAGCTCAGTTTCCCAACTAGGATTTTGTATGGGAAAGTAATTGATACGTGATCCTTCAGTGTGTTTCAGTTCGGCGTTGATTCTTTTTTTATAGACGAGTTGATCTTCGGAGAGACCGCTCAGTAGACTCAGTAGATGTCGGCTTTCCCTCTCCTATTTTTACCAGGTGCAGGTCGCCACATCACTGGGTGTGTCTTGAGGTCTGTGGAGGACGCAAAAACCAAAAAGTAAATGTTCAACTTGTCCACTCCAATGACAGTGAATGGACCGTTCAGTATCGGAGCCAGATTGTTGTGTTCCTCTTCTTACTAGAATTTTCTCTTTCTCTCACGTCGCAATTCTGAGGACGACGAACTGAAGCGCGGCACTTTTGCGTCCTCTTCTCTTGTTCGAGGATTCTGGGTTTCATTCTTACCCAAAGTCTTGCAGTTGTCTATCAATGAAATACCAGTATTCTTTCGTGTTTCAGTACAATGGAACTATTGTATCGACTTCGTCTGGGATTCTCGAGTTTCGGCCGTTCACTGTCAATAATCGAGATTCCAATTGCTGCGTTGCGTGAGGAATTTACTGCAAAGGTCACCAGATGACCGTAGGGATCCCAATCTTACTGGGTGTCGTTCAAGAAGGCAGAGAGCATTTCCTCGAGCTGTGTTCTCCCTAATGAGTCGTGTCAGGATGATTTTCACAACTGTTCTCGAGGTTCTTTTAGCATTGGTTCTGCGATCTTTCATTTGGAGAAATGGTAGTCTTCCGAATTCTATTAAAAAAAACAAAGAGAAAACGTAAACGGATTACAATATAGTTTTCTATGAGTTAAAAACGAATTACATGTTAGTTTTCTATGAGTTAAAAACGAATTAAATATTAGTTTTCTATGAGTTAAATGAGGTTCCTCTACAGCGAAAATACGGATACCGTAATACTTTCTTCTTTTTGTTTTCTTTTTTTCATTCTTTCTTCCAATTTCCTAGCACTATAGTTATTGTTTACTGAATCAAATTTTTGTCATCGTCTTTTTGAAAATTCATTTTGTATGATATTCGATAAATAGAAGCTTTCAACAAGCAAAAGCCATGTTTCTAACGATTTTTGTAGGATTTTCGTTGTTGTAATCTTTGAAAACTCAGCAAGTTAGACAATAGTTCATCAAATTCTCATTGCAATTTAACTTAGAAATGGGATGCATTCAAAATTTACGATCGTGATTTTTCAGTTACTGAATTATAGTTCTTAAATCTTCGGAAATTATTGAAACTCAATTTTTCTTGTACACTATCTTTTATCAAGATGTTCATAAATCTTTCACTTCAGAATGACTGCATTTCTATTATTATCCCCAACCCTCTTTCGTCACTATAAAAAAGGATGACGGTTGTGGATGATATAAAAAATATCTTCCTAAGTTGTTCATGAATTTGTTTTTGACTCAATATATTTTATTCCTTCAGGGCACTTGAGAAACATTGACAGCAGATGACTGTAGACTACTACGATTGATTGGCTCGAAGAAATGAGGTTTTATTTTCGATATGACCAAAAAATTCACAAACTTTATTTCTCCCCTTTTAATTTGAAAATTTCCGAAATTGACAAAAATTCTCATCTTGTTTGTTCTGCGATAATTCATGAGATTTTTTTTTAGATACATGAAAATAATTCTGAAAATGAAAGGGAGTTAGTAATGATCAATGTGAATACAATTCATTTCAGATATCGGGAAGAAGCTAATAGTTGGAAGGGATCGACACTACTTCTCTATTTTTCTCTCTCGCAAATTGGTGCCAGAAGCCTATGGGGATAGTGAACAATCGTTGAAGAACAGGAGAGAAGATGAAGGAGAGCTGCGTATGACTGCCGATCGACTTCAGGTGGGAGAAATATCAGTTTCGTCTCTTCATTTCTCTCTCTCTCTCTCTCTCTCTCTCTCTCTCTCCTTCTCTCTTTCTTCCCTCCTCTCTTTCTCCCTATCTCCTTCTCCCCCCTCTCTCCCTCCCTCTTTCTCCCCTCCTTCTCTCTCTCTTCTCCCTCTCTCTCTCTCTCTCTCTTTCTCTCTCTCTCTCTCTCTCTCTCTCTCTCTCTCTCTTTCTCTCTTTATTCGTTCATAAAGTCAAATTCTAGATGGTACAAGCAGTGGACTGCCGTCGCTCACTCAAATATACTTAATACGAAAAAGTGTACTGAATCGTTTCTATTAAGAATCATTTCCTCAAGGAGGGCTTACAAGGTGAAAAAAATTTTTTGTGATAATCAAGTTTAAACTTTGATCAAATCTTATCATCGTACCTAACTAGTGCTTTGAACCTTACCTGAGCCTAAAATTTGAGGTGTCGACAAAGATAAATGAAAAAATGATTCTTAATAAAAACGATTCAGTACACTTTTTCGTATTAACTGGTTCCACACCAACATCAAGAAGGACTACTTGATTCTCCAAAATTGCCTAGATTGTTGTTGAATTTGTGCCATATATGTGTAATAAATGGTTATAAAGTAATATGTGTTCATGTACGATTAAAAATAATAAAAAATGAGATAATATTAAGATATTTTTTTAAATAACATTGAATTAAATTTGAGATAAAATTGAATTAAATTTGAGATAAAATTGAATTAAATTTGAGATAAAATTGAATTAACATTGAAATTACATTGAATTTACATTGAGATTACATTGAATTTACATTGAGATTACATTGAATTTACATTGAGATTACATTGAGATTACATTGAATTTACATTGAGATTACATTGAATTTACATTGAGATTACATTGAATTTACATTGAGATTACATTGAGATTACATTGAATTTACATTGAGATTACATTGAATTTACATTGAGATTACATTGAATTTACATTGAGATTACATTGAATTTACATTGAGATTACATTGAATTTACATTGAGATTACATTGAATTTACATTGAGATTACATTGAATTTACATTGAGATTACATTGAATTTACATTGAATTAAATTTTTTATTTAACTCATAGTTAATTATTTTTTAATTATTTTTTTCTTGAGGAAAGTAAGAATAATAATTTAAATCCACAAAGATCTAACTGTTCGTTGTGAGAGTCCCAACCCTACCGTACTCATTTTACAAAAATGCGACTGCCGCGAGTTTGAAATCGGTCAGACTTTTTGCTAGATATGTGTGATTTGAACGTGAAAAGTTTAAAAACGAAATAAAAATAAATAAAAGAGTGAAACCTGCAGAAATTGCTTGTTTATTTAACTGACTCCGCCCCTTTCATTCAAATTCAGTTTCAGGTTAATCATCAAGTTTTCCCTCATTTACTGTGAGTTTTACTTCGTTTTTGTTCTCTAATCACTCCTTATATTGTTTCTAATCGTAATGACCACATGACCAAGCTATCAAACCAAAATCTGGTAATTTTCCTGAGATTTTTCACTCCAACAAATTTTGACCACCATTAAATTTTTTGAAAGCAAGGTGAATATTTTCTCTATGAGGTACCCGAAAAACAAGATTTTGTTTTCATTTTGATTACTCTCATTTCTGTTTACTTTTCTAGGTCATCTTTAAGAAGATGAGTTATCTTATTCTTGTGAATTTACTCTCACAAAGTCAATAGTAGGAAGATTTATGTCCACGTGATATCATTTTATTGTCCATGAGATAAGTTGTTCAACATTTCTCCTCCGATTCCTCAAAATTCTGCTTATTATCCAGAAGTTGCTCGCTCGTATCTTCTAGATGCCTGGTCCCTTCCAGCCTCCTCACACTATCTCTTAGCCTGAGGGAGCTCCGCGAGTTCAAACAAACAAAATGTACGTCATCCAACATTTGAAATGAACACACTTTAGCTCTCACGCTGTTTTTCCTGAATGGATCATTTTTCGAATCTTCTCCATTGTAAGCAGCATCTGAGGTAGTTTCCAACTTGTGATACGTTTCAATCAATTGATTTATGTTTTGGTGTTTATAATAGTAGCTAATCACGTAAAAGTTTTCTTGTCTCACTCTTTCTAACTCATTTCAACACAAAGAATAGGTTTTTTTTTCAATTTATAAAATTGAGACTTAGTTTCCAGCGATCGAATTCTCACTAACAAGTGTTAGACTCATAAAAACCATTTCTTCATGACACCCGGTTTCCAAAAGACCTCTGATCACATCGATTTCTCTCATTGTGTACGCTGAACTTGCGACTCTCGATAGTCTCGCCTGATAAAATGAGCTGATACGACGTGTCTCGCGTGGGGTGACTGACTTGCCGCAGTTTCAGAAAAGTTCTCTGAGGCTTCATGAATGTCATTTAAGAGCATTCGATTGATTCATGATAAATAGAGGGAATTTAAGAAGAAGTGCCTGATGAACTCTAGAATCTGAATGTAGGAACTATGTAGGACATAGGTTTTATACTTGCTGCTGGCGTTCATCAAAGGCTATAGATAATTTACGGTGCATGATGTGTATCAAGAAGTAATAGTATTTTTATCACTGCCAAATCACAGCTTTTGTGCTGTACTTTTTTTTTAGAGAGGAATAGAATAGTTGAAAAACACATGTTACTGACAGTGATTTTTTACCCGCACTTTTGAAAAGTAATACACACTGTGGTAAACGTGGTTGAAAAGTGTAAGCAAAGCAAGGGGCGGGGCAATTGATGGAGTAGATCAAATTTCAGTTACTGTAGTCCGAAAAATTGTTTTCCTACCTTTCTTCATCCCAGAATCGGAAAGGAAAAACGTTTGAAGTAGGTGAAGTGTACCTTGAAAATAATTCGTAATGTTGTAGATAGAGAATTATTCGAAAATAAAACAATGCGGTAAGTGCGCTCCACGGAGGGCCTCGCAAAGCGGTTGCAGAGCGGTTATATCCACGTATACCTGGTATGCAGTGTTGCAACACGTTTTCCTTCCAATGACACAATAAACATCAATGAAAACACAAATCTGAAATAGATTTTTGTTTGTTTGTTCTTTTTGTGGTCTACGTGGCTGAATCACTGGAAAGAGAGAGGAGAGAGAGAGAGAGTGGAAAAGAAATGAAGATAACAAAAATGGGAAAGGGTTAGTGTCGTTTTGTTTGTATGCTCTGTGTCTGACCTTCGGTGAACTTGAGATTTGTTTTTGAAGAATTGAGGTTGTGTAGAAAATGGTTACTCCTCTGACTGATACTCCTCTCCTACCTATTTTCCAATTCTACTATTCCCCGTGTTACTCACTCTTCAGTCTCCTGTTAGAGAGCTAGTGGTGTGTAAAGGTAACAAGAGTATTTAACTATTTATTCCTTTCCCAGACCTACAGTAACTGTCTTGCCCACGATTGAAATGAACGATGTTCAAAAAGATTCATAGATGCACCGTGCAGACACCGTATCGTTAAATTCTGAAATAGTGAGCAGTTTGTAGGTAGTACTCAGAGATAATGTGCTTCTGAGCTTACTCTTAACGCACAAATATCTTACTAACAGTATATTTTAACCAAGACGTGTTCCTAGTTTGTGTCATAATTCTTCTGCTTACTCGTGACGTCCATGTGCCTTTTTGGTGGTGCCCACAAACAGGCCACAGGAGGATCCGCTATGATGCTCTACTACTAAGATTTGGTTTTTGTATCAAGAATCGAGTTGCAAGACTTTGAAGCGCAAGGTCCTAGAGTTTTCAACTTCTGATCGATCATGACTCCGGAAAAAAATAAATGTGATTTAAAGGTGCCATAAGAATATTTAAAGACCATTTAAATTTCTTTATGGCACCTTTAAATGCCATTATTTTTCCCAAATGTTAATTAAAGACATCTGAGATATGTTTATGGCTCCTTTGAATTCCATTTAAATATTAGGCGTTTCTGATGTTGAGATGACTTCAAAGAGTATTTAAATGTACATCGGATTTCATTTAAAGATTAGACATTTCAAAAGTGAAGAATAGTAATCAATCACATTTAAATGTGCTATAAAGAACATAAATGAACTTCAATTCAGACATAATAGTTAAAATCACATTTATTATTTTCCGGAGGAGGCCCAGGCGAATTTCATTATGTGCGACCATCCCCGATCATTGGAAGATCGATTCCCAGCCAAAACTAACGGATGGTTTATATGTGATACGGAACGCAGACTGAAAAGTGACCTTGTTTTGGCCCTTTGCAACTCGTCTCTGTTGTCTATTACCTTCCCTCCTCTCTCGTCCCATCCGATTCACATCTCAACCAACCTTTTCGCTACCTACAAAACTGGTCAAATGTTGTTTTTGAGACAGTCTTGTTTTCATGGTCGAAGAGCCTTGGTAGAAGTTCATATGAAAAACTTTGGCTGTTTCTTCAATGTAGCATTCTCCATTGGAATTCAGTCGAGGAGCCTCACCAACGTTTCATAGTATGACTTTCAGAATTATCGTATCAAGTACAAACTTTTCTGTGATATTTTTTTCATAACTTCTCGAAATAATGTTCGTCTGTGTTTCTCTAACCATTCATTGTTACAGTACTTGACAGATTATGTAATCTTCCAAGAAGATCACTTAATACGAAAAAGTGTACTGAATCGTTTCTATTAAGAATCATTTCCTCAAGGAGGGCTTACAAGGTGAAAAAATTTTTTGTGATAATCAAGTTTAAACTTTGATCAAATCTTATCATCGTACCTAACTAGTGCTTTGAACCTTACCTAAGCCTAAAATTTGAGGTGTCGACCAAAATGAATGAAAAAATGATTCTTAATAAAAACGATTCAGTACACTTTTTCGTATTAACTCAAGAAGATCAATAGATGTTTACGTTTAAAAGTTCCCAAAAGTTGGAAAAGGTTGTTCGATTCACTGCGAGCCCGCGAACAAATTTGATTCCATGGAAGACGCTTTCCTGCTGACGTTCAGTTCAGGAATTCACTTTTGCATAGAATTTGCTATTTTTAGCACAAAAAACAGATTTTCGAGTGAGTTACTCGCTCCACATAGCTTCCTCTACCTGTAAAAAAGTCTGGCCTCCGTAAATCGGGTACTTAGTACCGTAGCAGTTTCGCCTTGAAATACAATAACGATTTACGTAATGATCCTTCAATTTCAATGGACTGAAAGTAAGAATAATAATTTAAATCCACAAAGATCTAACTGTTCGTTGTGAGAGTCCCGACCCTACCGTACTTTTTCTGCAAAATTGAGATTAGAGCGCGTTTGAAAACGGCCATGCTTCTAGCGATATATGTGACTCGCTCTTGTTTTCCTTTGAGAAATCTCCAATTCGAACTTTCATTGGTCTGGAAAGTCACAATAGCCTTTGACGCAATGTTCAATAGGAAACGGTCATCTTTTTTCTTCGCCGTGACGGAGCCCCGCCACTGATCAAAAATTTTGACCTGACAAATTCAAACTACACTCGTTTGATTTTTATACGAGGAAGAATTGAGAGGAACTAGTTTCTATTATTGCTGAAATTGGACGCGGTATAAGTTTGTTCCTAGCGGAACGGAAATATTACTGAAGACGGAATTCCTATGCTATATAAGCATAAACCTTTTTCTCACAGACAAGAATAAAACCATCTACAACCTTTGATCTATGAAGTCTGTTGCAAATGTTCCCACGGCTAGAACCAGCCTCATATCTCATGTTTTTCGTCCATTCCAGACACTTTCCTCTTGGGAGTTCCATTGTTTGGAACAATTCACTTTTGCCAGTTTTCGAACTTGACAATGAATGGTGCTAAACCTGACGGAAGGCGAAAAGGAGGAGGCACGAGGATGCCCATTTGGTGTTTCTCACTCTGACATAGGGCAAGCGGGCGCCCGAGCGGTCTGTCCGGTGGATTATAAGGCGCGCGTAGTCCTAGAAAAAGTTAGGCTCACTGGTGCCTGTGTCTCTTTCCACTCAAATCGGGCGCCCGGGCAATGTTTAACTACAATTATTTTGCGCCCTTTTAAAGCTCCACTAACAGTCGCTACTACATTTTTGACAGAATTTCATACCGTTAGATTCACTTATTCTTATCCTATGTACAAACATCGAATTGTTCCCTATGAAGATGTTATTTTGTTCCGACTGCCAATCACATTCCCGACGGCCTTATCACAGTCCACAATTCACTAATCTCACCTTCATAGACCGTCTGTCACATCATAGTTCATTTTTCAGGGCAGTCACCGGTTTCAGTCTTGCAAAACGACCATTGTTTGATACTCCCGACATGACCGTTCAACCAGTTCCAAATGCAAAGTTTGTTTTTGATTCGAAAAATTGAAAGCTTGAAAAAATCAAATGAACGGAAGTTTTCTTTTTTTTAAATGTAATTTGCGAAAATTTTATCTCATAATTTCTGAAACATTTTTCTGCCAGTAGTCACTTTCCTTCTGAGGTTTTTATTTAATAACGTTGACTATAGGCTATATTATTGACATGAAGCTCGATTTCAAGGTTAATTTACAGTTTTTCAAACTTCAAAATGCTTTTTATCACTGTAAGACTCACAAAATTCAAGGAAAATGTCTGATTTAACAGACTATGACTTAAAATCTATTGATCTAGGCCACTCTCGCTCTGGCAACAATACGGTCCCTCTGAGAAGACTGTCAGAGGTATCACCATTGGTGGACTGACTGGTGCAATCGAAATCAGTATCACGTTCCCGACCGAGTATGTCAAGACACAACTCCAACTGGACGAGCGATCTGCCGTTCCCAAGTACAAGGTGAGAGTTTTGATGGAAAATTTTGTTAGAGCTGTCAAACTGGGATTTTGTTCATTTTTTCAATGCTAACATTGTTGAAAAATGCATTATTGACCAAGATTGAAAAATCATTAAACTATGGTTTTCAATTTTTAATTTTAACGAAATTTATGATCATTAATATAACAATTTTAAAAGTTAATGAATTCATTAAACGTTAATTTTTTCAAAAAATAATTTTCAGGGACCAGTCGACTGCCTGAAACAAACTGTGAAAGGGCACGGAGTGTTCGGACTGTACAGAGGTCTCTCAGTCTTGCTCTACGGATCGATCCCCAAGAGTTCGTTTAGGTACGTTCCATCAATGACTTGAGTAGACATTCAATAACGCGAATGGAGTCACCAACACCATTCAAAGTTTGTTTCAGATTTGGAACGTTCGAATACCTCAAAGGAAAGTCTGCTGATGAGAAGGGTAATCTGACGCCTGTCATGAGACTTCTTTGTGGTCTTGGAGCAGGTGATTTTTGAAGATTATTGAGAGTAACAGAGAGAAACATAGAGAAAGACGAAGAGAGAGAGGGGGAGAGAGAGAGAGAGGGAGAGAGAGAGAGAGAGAGAGAGAGAGAGAGAGAGAGAGGCAACAAAAAGTTGGTTTCCAGGAGTGTCCGAAGCAGTTTTCGTCGTAACACCTATGGAGACGGTCAAAGTGAAGTTCATTCACGATCAAACTCTGGCCCAGCCAAAATACAAGGGATTCGTTCATGGAGTTGGTCAAATCGTCAAGTCCGACGGTCTAGGGGTAAGCTTCTAAAGTTTTTAGGCGAAGTTTTCCTGTTCTCAATCTAAAGTAGAAGAGAATTTTACTTACAACGAAAAAGTAGACTGAATCATGAGTCGTTTCCCTACATGTAAGCTTACAAGGTGCGTTTTTTTTGGTGATAATCAAGTTTAAACTTTGATCCAATCCAATCTTAGCTTTGACCCTGTCACCACCACCCCCTCTGGTCAGACACGCAGATGCCGCTCTATCTTTATGATCTTTCCTTTTTTCTTTCATAGTATTCTTCCAGGGACTCTACAAAGGACTGACAGCCACAATGGCCAAACAAGGATCGAACCAAGCGATCCGCTTCTTCGTTATGGAAACACTGAAAGACTGGTACCGCGGTGGTGACAACTCGGTGATCATCTCCAAACCTCTGGTAGGACTGATGGGAATGTTCGCCGGTGCCGCATCTGTCTACGGAAACACCCCAATCGATGTGGTCAAGACGAGAATGCAGGGTCTCGAAGCGAAGAAGTACAAGAACACTCTTGAATGTGCAATCCAGATCTGGAAGAACGAAGGGTTCTTTGCGTATGTTTTTTTCGATTGCAAAGTATCCATTAATTATAGCCATTGGAGAGAGCATCAGGAGACTTTTTTCTAATTCTCACAATTTAAAAAATGACAAAAATCATTCACAAAAGACAAAAGACACTCTCTGGTATCTGTCTCCGCTCAGTGGTCGAAATACAACCGTTTTCAGAAATTTTCGGTCGTTTTCAGTAATTTTCGATAGAAAATGGCCGTTTTTTTCTGAGAATCACTGGGAACGGTCGTATTTTTCGAAAAAGTCTGAAAATAACTGGAAACGATAGTATTTTCGGAAAACGATAGAATATTTCTGTATCCTATAGGGTCCATTTCATTCAGGAAATACGACCGAAAAAAATATTGTAAAATCTTAAAATATCATAAATGAACAAATTTCAGTTTCTACAAGGGAACCGTTCCCCGACTCTCCCGTGTCTGTCTTGATGTCGGTATCACATTCGTGATCTACGACTCGATCATCGAGTTCCTCGACCGACATTGGAAGAAGAACTAGACTGATTGTTAATTCAACTAGAAAACCCAAACAACTAACATTCCAGCCGTTCCCCTCCCCCCTGTGTAAAAATTCTCACTTACTCTTTGCTAGATGATTTTTCCAAACAATGAAATGTAAATACTCAACAGCTTAGCCAACAGCCATTGTCGTATTCTTAGGTGATATATTTTCCATCTGTGATCTTCTCCCTCCTCTACAACATCTGTTTTATTGATCGATATTGATTGCATGAATATTTATTCGCAATTATCTCACGGAGACACAAAAGTTGTGCGTGGTATCGACACGTATAGACAAGAAGAAGTGTGGGTTCACGACTACAAAGAATCTCTTGCTTACTAAGGCACTTTACTTAAAGTTATTATTATGGTCTCTACACAGCCGACTACCGAAGATCACAAAAATGAAGCGGAGAGAGAAAGTGTATGTGTAAAACGGTGTAAAGCTAACTCCTGATTAATTACAAGTGTTCTGGGTGATTTCTGAGGCAGTCGACGAGCTCAGATGGCTTCTGCTCGCCCTTGCAGATCTTGTGGACGGCGGTGAAGAGTGGGAATCTGAAATTTTAGAATTGAAATGAGATTTGCGCTCTTGGTAACAGTCCACACAATATTCCGATGCTCTAATATTTTTCTTGAAACATTACTTTATAGTGTCCAACACAACTCTTTCAAAATTTCTTCAAACGAAAACGAAAGTTTCCTTGCAACGTTCAATTTTATTCAATTCCAATGGTAAAAACTCACTTCTCGGTCAGCTTGGTCTTTTCCATCATCAAGTACACCTCTTCTGCGGTCAGTGGTCCCTGAGCACTTTGACCGTTGAGGAGCTCCTTTTCAACCTCAGCAAGTGGCTTTCCGGTCTTGACGAACGCCTCGCACACCTGGAACATGCTTTTCATATGGGAAACTGTGAATTCCAATACTTTGATATGGCCCACCCTTGGCCAGAGTACAGTACTTTCTTTTATCATAAGAATTCTGTGAATCCAGTACTGCAACTCATAGCCAAGTGACTGAGTTGTTACACAGTGGACAACAAACCAAGTTTTGGAACGGAACATCGGATGAAGACATGAATACCGAGTGCATGCAGTGGTCGTTAGTTTTGGAATTGTGAGAGAGTATTGATTGATTTCTTATGATGATAATCATGCTTCATGCAATTTTGTGACTTTTTTCTCATCATTCAAACGGACATACGACAAAAATCAAACTACACAACATCAAAAGACGTTTCTCCAAGATGTTTCACCTTCCTCTTTCAGTTTCAGTTCAAAACTACGTTTCAAAATTTCCTCAAAAAATCATCATAAATATGTTTTGGGTTCGTGATTGAGGTTGTTACGGGAAAGTTGACGAGGACAAGAAGCTGGCTGAAAACTTGTCTCTCTCAGATCGACCGCCGATCTGAGGAACGTCGACTACAAGGCACGCACTCGGTATGCATCCGTTTCTGCGTACCACACCTTTCTGTTTCTGCCTCCGTAGCATGTCGTGATGAGATCGGCGATTCCGCAAGACTCGAAGAATGTTTGCAGGTTGGAGCCTGGGTAGTAGTGCTCGACGAACTGAAAATTTTTCAATTGCATTTTTAACCGAACAACTTCCAGAAAATTACACTTGTCGAGCGTATTTAGAATCGCACCCGGTTTTTTCAAACGTATAGATCTTTGCAAATCACCTTAATTGCAAGGCTTAGGTAAAATCTTAAGCTGACCCAAACCTATCCCAAGCCTAAAAAACGTATTCATGGTAACGCACATCACTATTCACATCCGAAAACAACGGGATGCAATTTACTATACGCCCTTGACGAGGTTATCCCGAATAGCAAAAACCGCTAACCAGAATTGTCAAAGTGAACTTTTTTAAAAATTTCAGTTGGAACAAAAATTCACCATACTCTCATAATTTCAACGAATTATCACGAAAAAAACAAACCTTGGTAGTTTCCATAAGACCGAGTCTGATGACTGCCGCCTTGGTGTTGTCTCCGTACCCGAGACCGTCAGTGAATCCTGCAGCACAGGCGACGACGTTCTTCAGGGCTCCACACAGTTCGACGGTATGCGCGTCACGGACAACGTTGATTCTGAAGTTGTCAGTGTGGAAGAGCTTCTTGAGGAGGGCTCCGTTGGTGTCCTTCTTGGTGCATCCTGAATTCAATCGTTACATGGATGTTGAAAAAAGTTTCTCGAATCACCAAAGCTCAATATTCGCCCGGAAACACTCACCAATGGTAGCCTCACAGAAGTTGTCGTTGGCGACTTCTGGAGCCAAGTTGGCTCCCATCAGCACGCTGACGTCAATCTTCAGGATCTCGCGAATCTCTTCTGAGATGAGCTTGAGCCCTCCCTGCTTTTCGCTGGAAACTCCCTTGATGAGGGAAATGGCTTCGGCGTCTGGGACGATCTTGCCAACCAGCTGGGTGCAGATCTTCTTGACGAACTGGTGTGGAACGACGAAAATGAGGACGTGCGATCCGATGCAGGACTCGACCAAGTCAGTGACTGCGACCTCAAATAAAGTTATTTAGACATTTTAATGTAACAAAACAGCTCATTCTAGGCTTCTATTCAACACTTATTTTCCTACAGAACGTAAAGGGCACTTTTACGAGGTGCTGGAAGACAGGAATAAGGAAGTTTCCTCACCATAAAATGCTCCATTTCTCCGTTCACTTGCGGTTCCGAGACTAGGCTCTTCACGAAAGTTGTTCTCCCAACCAAATCTAAGCTTTTTATAAAAGAAAATTACTCTTGGCTGCAGATTGAGATTAATACGTAGCGGCATTTTTCAATAAATAAACTTCCTCACTCCCGTCTTTCTAGTACTCACTTTTTAGCTTCAACAACCACCTTCTCGCAAAACATTCAAAAACTTGTTTTTTTCGTACCATTCATCAATGTTCTCTCCATCAATGAAAAACAAACACCGATCGGTTGATAACAGACTTTTTCATCGCAAACACAGTTAGTGCTCGGTGGGGTTATCAGTATCGTTTTTATTACTGTCAACAGTGTGATTGTCGATTTTTGATGATAGTAGTCAACAAAGGGATGAGAGAGAGAGAGAGAGAGAGAGAGAGAGAGAGAGAGAGATCACTCACCACGTTGGATGGCAGAATCTTTCCTGGGAGATACTTGACATTCTCATGTCTGGTGTTGATCACTTCAGACAGCTTTTCTCCATTGACAACTTCTTCGAAGACCCACATGCGGACTTCTGGGTCGAATTCCGTTGGGTTGGCCTTTGTTGTGTTTCCGACGATTCTGGCGATTGCGGAACCCCTGAAAATAGGAATATTTTCATGAAATTTACAAACCACAGGAAATTCATTTTTTGTGAAAAAATTTCAAATTTAAGAAAATTATGGAATTCAGACGCCATTAAGCCCAAACACTTCAGAATCCTTACCAGTTTCCGGATCCGATGATTGTAACCTTCTTTGGTGCCATTGTTGTATTCGTTGATGTGCTGAAGTAGCGGAAGATTGAAGATAACTGAAAATTTGAAGAGTTGTTTTGACAACGTGTCACGTGAAGAACTTGATTCGGATGCAGGAAAATATTTCACGTTTTTACAATGCTGATCTTTGGCGGAGGAGAGTTTACAAGTGAGTGAACAGTTATCATACTTACATAGTGAGACGGTCCAATTCGTGGTGAATAAAACAATTTTACTGGAACAATTGACATTTCTGTACTGTAACCACCTAGGAACCATCTCCAAAACTTTGGGTGGATCGGCATTGAACCGTGAATAGGCATCTTTTGCCTATTTACGGTCCAATGCCGGTCCATTCAAAGTTTTGGAAGATTCTATTAGTGAAAAATGTCCATTTCGCTACGAACCAATTAAAAATTGCCACAAAACATCTCAATAGATTTTCTTGGGAGCTAGGACTCAGAGAGTGATCATGACCACATGACATAGACTGACGCAAGTCTGGTGACAAAAAATCCAATGGACCGATTCGATGTTTACGAGATAAGATTACCAACTTGTCAAGGTCAATATGTTTCTTTGATCTTTGTTCCTTCTTTCGAACTTATAGGCCCATTTTCCCGTGAACACAGAATCTCTTAAAGTTTCTGTATGCTTCAAAAAACGGAGAAAAGCTACGATTTTAAAATATGATCAATTTATATTTTTTTAAAATCATTAGAACCATCTAACGACAGTGATTAAAACGTAATTTTCAGATATAAACTCGTCAAACTGAGAATGGTTACTATTCAAGGTGAATTTTACCAGAACCTAATGTAAACTAAGAAAGAAACATTGAAAATGGCAAATTTAATGTTTTCTCACGGCAAGAAGACAACGAAAAACCTTCCAGAATGTTTCATTGCTGGATGTTGTAGAGAAAAAGAGGGGAACGTAGAGTAAAGATGCGAGCTCTGTTGGCAGCAAAAAAAATGTGGTGCGAGGGGTAGCAGCCGTGTTTTCATGGGCCCGTCTTTTCTCTCAGAAAAAATTGGACTTCTTTTCATTTGAAAGATTTAGATTGAATCCTCGTAAATCCACGAAAACGCAGCGAAAATTCTACAAAAACATACTCAAATTCCGAGTGTTGTGCACACTGCAGTAAACGCTGTTGAAAAGTCTAAGCATAGCAAGGGGAGGAGGCAATCTTTAGAGTAGATCAGATTTCAGTTACTGTAGTTCAATTTTTCATCTCATTTTCTCAAAAGTCAGTAAATAATTATAGGGTATAACTGGCAATAAGTAAATCGCATCCCGTTTTTTCAAACGTCTGAAACTTTGCTCGGAACAGCCCAATGACCTTGTTGTATTGTATTTAGGCTTAGGTTAAACGCGCGTTGACCCAAACCTAACCTAACTCTAAAAAAGAGGTGTTCATGCGATGCGAAAAAAGTTCCCATTTCTGAAAATGGGATGCGATTTACTAATTGCTGGTATAACTTACGAGAACCATTAAAAATTTAAGTCAGCCATGAATATATAGATAGTCAGTAAAATGAAAAAAAATTTGAAAAACATTTGACTCAAGTAAATGCTCATTCACTCTGTCTCCAGAACTTAAAATCCACAATTCAGTATGACATCGGTATCGAGAAGGCCAATTTGGTATGACTTGGGTACTGGTTTGGTAACACATCGGTAACATTGTGGTATCGCCACCCCTCATAATACCGGACCATTACCAGAGTAATACCGGAGCGTTACTAGAGTGATACCGGAATGTTACCTTAGTAATACCTCAGCATTCCGAATGGTATTACTATGGTACCGAAAGACACCTTTGGTATGAATTGAGTACTGGTTCGGTAACACTGTTGTAACATTGTGGTATTGCTGCCCTCGTAATACCTGAACGTTACCAAAGTAATAACGCAACGTTAACAAAGTAATACTGGAACGTTAAGAAAGTAAAACTCGAATGTTACCTACAGGGTAATACTCATACAAATTTCGGAAAATTCAAATGTCTGAATGCTCTTTAGGATGTTGTTGCCTCGCTTTTCTACTTTCTCTCTCTCTCTCTCTCTCTCTCTCTCTCTCTCTTTCTCTTTCTCTTTCTCTCTCTATCTCTCTCTCTCTCTCTCTCTCTCTCTCTCTCTCTCCTCTCTTTTTCGACTGACATATGGAAATGGCCTGAACGTAGATAATAAATAGTTTTCAATTCAATTCAGACATTCTCGAATTAAAAGTCACGATATAACCAGGAATTCGGATTTTGAAAGACTTCTTTTTTTGAAAGACTTCCTTTTTTGAAAAAAAAATGACTTGGTAACTTCGATATAACTCGGGGATCGAAAAACAATTTGAGATTGAAACGATCAGGTTTCAAAAGCGTAGTGAGTGCTGAGTCTCACATTATTAATCTCTAAAGTTTCGGGTGGACCGACATTGACCCGTAAATGGACGACAGTAGGATCTGGCAACAGATGAACTTCAAATAGACTAACATGCGACTGGGCGACAAATGGATTGAGAATGGGCTAGCACGAGACTGGACGACAGATTGACTGTAGTTGTAACAACGAGGAGAAAATTAATCCGATTTGTAGAACGCAGTTGATAAAATAAGTTTGTCATGCGCGTGTCAAGTGGAACATCGTGTTTTCTATTTTTTTTCACATTTTCTTAAGATTTTCCTTGCGTTTTGTTTTGTATCATGTAAGTCCCATTTTGTTGTTTTACAAACTAAAATGAGTTGATGACCTATTCTCAAAATTCACAAAAGGCTAATGATAACAACTTCGAATACTTTCTGTTTTTCGCGTCTCACATCTTTCTTCTCATATTCTTCTGAAAACTTATTGAGATCTTTATGAAAATAATGTTTTCTCAGATACATGTATGCAATGTTTGAAAACAAGAGTAGAAGCTTTTATATCCCGTTTTTAAGATTTGTAGATTAAAATCGACTAAAATACGGGAATTCGACATCTTTAAAAGACTCAATAGCTTCCATCCTTCACTATCACGATTTTTCCTGTTTAGAAATCGACTTACAGATTAGCGTGTATTAAAGTTTGGACAAGAAAGATCATGTAAGCTGTGAATTTCGATGAATGTAAGTTTTTCATTTTTTTTAAATTTAGCAGCAAGACAATTAATTTTGTGATGAATAAAATTGACGAAAAAACGTTACAGAAGACCAGCACCATCCCACATGACAACTGGCGACTGCGCTGCTACTTGATCACGAGGTAAATTTTATGCAAGTTCGTGATCTCAATCTCTAGCCGACTAACGTACTTTGCAAAAAGGGTGAGAAGGTACCCGACATGAATAAAAATGGCTCTCGTCATCAAGAATAGACCTTGATTCGTGAAAGGAAGTTGATGCAGTAAGTTTTATTTATCACATTCTGGTCAATTTTTGTATTTTTCTTTACACTTTCACTAAACCTTCACTCTTTAGGCCAACCGAGCTCAGCATCCCTTGGTACGACAAGGTCGACGACCAGGCTCCTGGAACAAGAGTGGATCAGACCAGTCTATCATTATCACAGATGCCAGAAGCTGAGAAGTGCTCGCCGGAAGTCAAGCATGTGCCACTGAAGTCACAACCCACGGCCGTCAAAGGGAAAATAAGTGAGTGTTCATTCACATGGTTCTAGTCATAGATTAGGTATTTGGCGCTGGTCCATTTCGATTTAAATACGTCCGTGTTGGCTTGAAATTGGTGCCCAATATCGTGAGCAGGGGTCCGCAAATAGAAGGAAAAATATTACAAGCGTCATATATTGATCAATTTTCAGGCGAAGCTGGTCATCGAGCTCTAGGAACAATCTGTAAATGAAGAAAGGACATGGACGAGCTGAAATACAGAGATGATCTTCGATTCGAACGGCCAAAATGAAGAAAATCATGTTCTATATTTTATTTTCAATAAAAGTTATTATTTGAATTTGTTTTATGTACTTTTAAATATTTGAGTACTCGTATATAGGAAAGAATTTCGGTGGCTGTATAAGTAAAAACGGTGTCTGTATGGGTGCAAACGGTGTCTGTATAGTTCCACGGTGCCTGCATGGCTTAAAACGGTGTCTATATGGCTCGAAACGGTGTCGGAATTGGTAATTTTTTATGCCGTACGGATTCATTTGGACACCGTTTTCATCCATATAGACACCGAACGCTTTCCCTGAGTTAACGGTTGCATACATTTCCCTAATTCAAGAAACAACTGACCGACAGAATGATTGAAAAATCTCGGAAAATTTTTTCAAGCTATCTGTGGGAACAAATCACCAATCCTCGCATCATAACGCGAAAAATCAGAAAAAACTTAAAAAATAAAATTAAAAAACCCTCCGTAAATCGTGTTTCGAAGAACGATACGCCAGCTGACACGTCAACATTTTTGGCGTCTCGTTTTTCTTTTTTTTTCATTCTGTCATCTTTCTCTCTACTTCTTTGAGTCGATCATTTCATTCATTGCAATCAGTATAATAAAAAAATAATTTTTTGAAGTGAATAGTTCCATTTGAATTTAGGAAAATTCTTAGAATCTTTGTTTTTCAAACAAAAAAATTAGGCCAAGTTTGAGAGTTAATATTTTTGACTTACTTTCTTTCCAACGATTTCTTCTTTATGTTCGATATCCATTTTAGGTTACAACAATGACTTTGTGAGTCGGATGGGAATTCGTCTCTAATTAACAGCAGTTCTCAAAGGTCAATTTTTGTTATTGGTTCATAAGTTAATGTTTCACCTGTTCGAAATGATGTATTCTTCCGCTTGTCTTTACACTGATAGATGAATGCCTAATCTCTCGAACTAAAATATAGCTTAAGTTATATCTGTTGAAAGCTCTTCATTTCAGGAATTACTGGACTCATTCATCAGGTATCCGATCAACTCCAGGCGCCTTTTGAAGTCGATCAACTATGGACGATCTCTGATTAGCAGCAGTTCTCGAAGGTGAATTTTTGTTATTGGTTCATAAGTTAATGTTTCACCTGTTCGGAATGATGTATTCTTCCGCTTGTCTTTACACTGATAGATGAATGCTTAATCTCTCTAACTAAAATATAGCTTAAGTTATATCTGTTGAAAGTTCTTCATTTCAGGAATTAATGGACTCAGTCATCAGGGATCCGATCAACTCCAGGCGCATTTTGAAGTAGATTAACTATGGACGACCTCTGATTAGCAGCAGTTCACGAAGGTGATTTTTTGTTATTGGTTCATGAGTTAATGTTTCACCTGTTCGAAATGATGTATTCTTCCGCTTGTCTTTACACTGATAGATGAATGCTTCAATTCTCTAACTAAAATATAGCTTAAGTTAACTTGTATAATTATACCTGTTGAAAGTTCTTCATTACAGAAATTATTGGACCCAGCCATCAGGGAGCCGATCAACTCTGGACGCAATTTGGAAGTCGATCAACTCTGGGCCCCACTGCAAGGCCGAACAGTTTGGGAACAAGTGAGTGTTTTGAAATTTTGAAAAACTGTTCAGCTCCTGAGGGCAATGTTCGTTCTAATACACGCAAAATGTTTTAACATCAAAGTTCATAAGTGGAGAATATATTTGTCCCTAGCGTTCAGAATCCCTTTTTCGCCAAGATAAGTCAAGCACTGAGTTTAAAAAATAGTACCAAAACATGCTTGCCCTATATTTAATCTTACACATAAAACTTTCCATTGAGTTTGACATTGACAGTTATTAGTTTTCGGCACTAAGAAGTTTTCAAAATTTTTCCTTCTAGAAGTGTGATAACTAATACAGTTCTAAGATTAAAATAGCTTGAATTTTGCTCGGAATCTGTTGTATACGTTCAAAGTTCCTTATTTCAGAGAGGACAGCACCATCAGTAAGTTCTTCAAGTCCTGACTGATATGGACGACCTGCACGAGAACATCGACCAAGCTTCTTCAGTAATTATATATTAATATATTCTTATTTTTACCATGAATAAATTTTATATACACGATTATTTCAAAATACGGAGTGGTATTGAAGGGTAGGTAGGTATTACTTGGGTGTCGTTTCGGTATTACTTGCGTATCGTTCCAGTATTACATCGGTCACAATCGACCGTGACCGCAGTCATCACTGCGGTATCGGTCATATTACCCAAGTCATACTGAATTGTGACCAAAGTCATACTAAAGTTTTACCGATGTCATACTGAATTGTGGATTTTAAGTTTTGGAGGTATTACTATCGTTCGATGTGACTATAATCTTTTTTACAAGCCACAAAAACACTTTGCTATATTAGAATTGGAACTTTTGACGGGAAATGTGACTATATCAAGTCAAAATGACTTGGACAGTACTCTTTTCAACTCAACGTGGCTGCAACTAGGCGGTTAACAGAGAAAGTGGTGGAAAAATTCTCAAACTCATCAAGTTGTTTGTTCAAAGAGAGTTGGGGGTTGTGAAAAGTAAGGAAGGCTGTCTACACAATTAGTCTTGGCCTTCTATTTATAAGAGTGGATGGGCGGTCCACGTGAATCTTTCCTTATCAATGGGTCGATGCGAAAGGAACTTGTATCGGTCAGAAATAACTTCTACACGTCATTCTATCGTGGTCTAATGATCTGGCACGAAGATCGTCAAACGAAGTAGAATTATTCTTTGAAATTAATTAAACTATAGAATACGTGAAGAGAGTACAAGAGATCGCTTTGAAATGAGGGAATATGCTTCGGCTACTATTTTGGCCCAGACTATGTTGGTATAGCTCATTTTTTCAGGCGTTTAAAGGCTGTGTTTGTGAAAAACTAACCCCACAAAAAGTCCCTAAAGAAAGCAACATAATCTGAGTAATTTTTTCATCCCTCTTTGTGATAATAAAAACCCTTTCTAGATCTGTAGAAATAGATGGTACAAATTTCTCAGGGAACTGAAAATCGAAAAAATCCTGGTTAACTCCGTCCAATTCTGGTAAATATCGACAAAAATTAGACCCATTTGAGTCTACAGAAACTTTACCAAGTCTGGCATGGATTTGCTTAGACTTTGTCGATTTCCAGAACCCAAAGTTCGATACTTAATTTGAGACAGTGAGGAAAGATTTTCCTATATGAATTTTCTTTATAAACAACCTGTTGAAACACTCACGTTTTGAGTTAGGTCCTTTGAATAAGAAATCTGATAGACTGCACATAATGAGATTCAAAGTATATAAATATAACTGAAAAATTCTGTCAAGAAGTGAAAGGATTAGTTGGGTAGCTATACAAATAAACATAAGTTTAGATGACAGGTGACATTAAATCATGAATCAGAAAGCTGCCTCTTATATTTTTCGCATTAGTTGAGAATTATTCATCACGAGCGGAATCGCTAGCCTTCTCTGTTTTCGGGGGAAAAGCGTACATAAATTCAATAAGTTTCAGTTTACGGAAAAATTTTCTATCAGCAAAAACTGGGCAAAATGTAAAACGCAGACCGTGCAGCCATGCAGCCAACAGTTATTTACCTTTTATAATAAGCTTAGCTGAGGTTCGGCAAACGACTTTCGTGAAGATTCGAGTTTGGTAACGCATGAAAGTCGTTTTCCGAACCTCAGCTAAGCTTATTATAAAAGGTAAATTACTGTTGGCTGCATGGGCTGCACGGTCTGCGTTTTACATTTTGCCCAAAAATTGTATGACACACACGTATTGAATCAATACTCTCGAGCCACCTTCAAAGATTCTGAATCTATTGTCGTGCATACTACTGTAACCGACTTCCGCGATATCTCCGAGATTGCAAAAACTGAGTGTAGCGCGTATAGCGATCAGTTTGGTATCAATCACGTGAACAGTCACAGAACGATTATAAAAAGATTGCCGAATCTTTAAAGGTGTGCTTATCAGTGACAGCAACAAAGACCAGTTATGGAATGTTCTCGAAAGGTCTAAAAACTCACTCCGTAGGAGACGTCTTGATTAGTAGTAGGATCCATTTATAGTCTTGTGATTCAAAAACGATACCTTTCTTTTATACTGTCATGACGTTAAACATGCACTTTTCGAGACAAACACCATCATCACACATATCAAAAACAGAAGCAGTCTTTAACCTTAAACACAGTTGTTACCTACTGGAGACATCAATAATCAAGGAAGACTGCTGGGCACGGGAACGGCACGTGAAAGGTGTTACACTTATCTACAAACAACGTAGACCTTTGGGTTATCATAAATACACAACAAACGAACATGCGGTCAGAGTTAAATTTGTATCATACCTCACGGGAGGCGAAACTAAATGCGCGGAACATAGTTTGCAGAAGAAATTATCAGCTGGAGAGGTGGTGAATATTACTGAATTATGGTCAAGTTGAAGTAATGTATACTCTTAGAATCATTAAAGATGAATTAGAGAATAATAATGTAAACTGAATTGAGGTTTACGAATTTAAAAAAACGAAAAATTTTAAATTGAAAATGTAGTCTGTGTATGCACACGAAATGTGACGACAAACTAAGTTTAATACGCAATCCTTTTTATTTTTATTTCTTGCAAGAATTCTTGTTGTAACTTTAGGCGTCTTATTTTATTACTTCCCTTTAGAATGTCACGAAGATCACGAAGCAGATCTAGAAGTCGAACACGATCCCCACCCAGACGAGAACGTGATCGTGACAGAAGGAGAAGAGATGATGATCGGCGCGATAGGAAAAAAGATCGCAAAGAGAAGCGAAGAAGGTAGTTTTGTTGATTTCAAACGTACCTTTTAATTTTTGGTTCTTAAGGCATAGAAGTTCATCTTCGGAGAGTCCGGTTTCTGCAACACACCAGCTAGGAAGCCTTCTCACGGAAAAGAAAAGAAATCGAGAAACGGACTCCCCGGCAGAACTCACGAAAAATTCTGTGTTCGATATTGCAAGCTTGAGTGAAGGCGCAAAGCAGTGGTTGGAAGAGAAAGTAAACGAACAAGTATGTTTTTGTGTTTCTGAATTATTTATATTTATTCAGGTAAAAGACACGATAGAAAGGGTGGAAAAAGAGCTTGCCGAACGAACTGCACTTGCCCGAACTGAGATTGAAAAAATGCTCAGAGCTCAGATTCTGACAGAGCTATCCAATGAGACGGAGCTGTGCCGGAAACGTGAGGTATGTCTTTGTTCACTTGAAGAGCTCCTGATTTAATGAAAACGACTCGGTTTCTTAAGGAAGAATCACGTAAACGGTGCAGTCAACTAGAAGGCGATCTCGCCAAAAAGATAGCAGAATGTGAAGAAAGCCAGAGGAAATATGTTAGTTATTCGCTTTCTGATAATATTGGATCATTTCCATTTGCCGTCTCCTTTTCAGCAAAAATCGTTTAGTAGACACTTTTTCTGTAGCAGAACCGCTGGATCTCTACGAAAATACATGATAAGTTTATTATTGTTCAACTACCCGGTTTGTTTTACGGTCAAGTTTCAAAGTTGCGGAAGTAGTTCATGGTGAAACATTATTTTACCTGTACGGAAAGATGATTTTCACCGTGAATCTCTAAACTGATTCACGTTTACAACCTATGTTCGACATGCACTCTTCCTCGGAGGAAAATTTTCTGAAATAATTATTTTCAGGACGAAGGGAGATTGGAAATGTTGGCTCAAAAGAGCCAGCTCGAGCGTGAACGAGCAGAACTGGCAAAAATAAAAGGAGAACTGCAAAAGTCTGAACAACAACAGATAATCAATAAAGGAGGATCGTCAAGAGCCCCTATCAAGTTCAAATTTGGAAAGTGATCTCTTATCCGCGCTTGTTTTGTCTCAAGATCTCGTTTTTCATTCCCTTCAGGATGTATTTGTTTTCTATTTCCCACTTTCATCGACTCAAGATTCTAAGCATCAGGATAGTTGTTTCGTGAGAAATCATTTTCTAATAAACTATTATATTTACTTCGCGTTACGGATTTTGAATGGATTTCCGAGTTTTCCTTACTTCTTTCCTCCATCGGGATCATAATTCAAAGGTTTTAGCTGTTGAAGTTCTCCCTTCTGCTTCTTCCATTGGCAGTTTGCCAATGGAATTCAGACGACTTGTCCCTGTATGATCTGATCGAAGAGGTCAACCAGAACTTCTATGAGTTTTACGGAGTAGCACAGGTTTGGTTTTCTGGGTCAACGTTCGAAACCAGAAGGGAACATCAAAGTATCAAAAGAATTCAAAGTTTTTTGATCGAATTCTGCCGCTGTGAGTAAAATGGGATGTGAATCATGTTCATGAGACGAGTTTATAAAAACTAAAAGAAAATTTTTTAAAAAAATCAGTCAAAGCATTTTAAATTCTTAACATAAACAAAACCATTAGCAACAATTACCGTTTATGATTAATATCTAATTCGGAAAAATTCAGGACGCATCGACTCAAGAAATCAAGAAGGCCTATAGGAGGTTGAGTCTTCAATGGCACCCAGACAGGAATAAAGAAGAAGGTGCGACCGAGAAGTTTCGTCAGGTGAGAGTTTCCAAATTGAAAATTATGAACCGCCCGAAAATCGTGAGAAAGAAATTTTCCATATATTAGTTCCATTTTTGGGAAAAGTTTGAAGAAAAGTCTTAAGACACAACGATCTTGAAAATTTCAACTCAATAGGTGCATGGGCTTCAGAGTTATGTTGATAAATTTGAAGGTTGCCGCTCAAAAGCGTTATTTTCGAATGAAATTTGAAAAATGTAAAACATGAATTGGAAGTTTAATTACTTTTCTGGTTTGAGAGCATTTATAGAGCTCTGAAATCAATAATTCTGACTTTTCTTTAAGTGGAAGTACAGATTGTCATCACAAGTACCCGAATTAACGGATTTCATTTCGTTTGATAGAAAATTATGAAATTTCCAAGGATCTTCCAGGTTACCGGCATCTACGAAGTCCTCAAATCGACCCATCTCCGCGAGAAATATGATGAAGTTCTTGTCAACGGGCTGCCGAGTTGGCGTCAACCAGTGTTCTACTACAGAAGAATGCGGAAGTTGGCGTGGTACGAGACGATCATCCTTCTTTTGTTCATTGGAACACTCATGCACTACATGATGATGTGGGCTCACTACTACGAGAAGTACTTGGTGTACAAGGAAAAGGTGACTTTTGTGTAAAATTATTCGATAAAATTGCTAGGAACGGCCAACTTTTCACTATTTTCTTCAGAAATAGGTAGTTTTTGATCCGAATTCACTTGAAGCTTCTCAGTAGAAAAAAAAACATATAGGAATTGATTTTTAACCCGAAAAATTAAAAAAGCAAAATTAATTTCAATTTAAATTTTTAAACTCAAAAATCTCTGAAAAAAAATTAAAAAATTGCTTCTGTGAGTGTTTCTTTCGATTTTCACGGTACACACCGCGGCAAACGCAGTTGAAAAGTGTGAGCAAAGCAAATCGATGGAGTAGATCAAATTTCAGTTACTGTAGTTCAAAAATTTCACTTTTCCCCTTTTTTTCATCCCAGACTCAAAAATCGTAACGGGAAAATGTTCGAAGTAGGTGAAACTATCGTTGGGAACAGTCCGCAACGTTCATTATGTGTAAAACATTTATTGAAGTACAAACACTTTCGAAAATGAAAGCGGATGCCCGCGAAGCGGTTGCGAAGCGGTTTCATTGTCTTATTCCTTTGCCTAGGTGTGCGGTATATCGGAGACAATAGAAAAACATTAATACTTTCGCGAGTTTTACCTCAAATCTTGGTTTTCCAGAAAAATCCGAAAAAGTGGAAGAAGACCAAGTACGAGTCAGAAGAAGAAGCAAAACTCGAACAGAATGAAGTTCTGAAAGAGTTCGAACCACAACTCACTGAGCTCCTACCGTTTCTCCTTTTCTGGTATTCAGTGGATATCGTGAAGACGATACTGTTGCTCCTGAAGCAGAATATGCAAAAAGAGGTACGTTTTTTGGTGAATTTTCTTTCTTTAAAATGAACTTTTGGTTGAAATGATAGGAAAAAGTGAAAAGAGACAATATTTCGACGAGTTTGGGTGGAAAAAAGTGCTAAAAGTTGCAGAAAAAGGTATGTTTGAAATTAATTCGATTTGAAAAAGAAAGGTGAGTATTTAAGTCGATGTTTAACATCATTGAGCATAAACAGGTTTGTTTTTGATAATTTGTTTCTCAAAGTTTGTATTTTTGAATGAGTTTGTAGGAAAAAAGTAGAGATAAGCCTGTTTTCAAAAGCTTTCGGAATGAAAG
This sequence comes from Caenorhabditis parvicauda, assembly GCA_963978915.1. Classification (NCBI taxonomy): domain Eukaryota; kingdom Metazoa; phylum Nematoda; class Chromadorea; order Rhabditida; family Rhabditidae; genus Caenorhabditis; species Caenorhabditis parvicauda. The sequence goes on from OZ022252.1 coordinate 14,584,092, forward strand.
TGCGATAGGTGCAGAAAAAATGTTTTTTTCATGAGAAACTCCGGAAAATAATAAATATGATTCAAAGATTATGTCTGAATTAAAGTTCATTTATGTTCTTCATAGTACATTTAAACGTGGTTGATTACTATTCTTCACTTTTGAAATGTCTAATCTTTAAATGACATCCGGTGTACGTTTAAATACTATTTGAAGTCATCTCAGAAATGCCTAATATTTAAATGGCATTTAAAGGTGCCATAAAGAAATTTGAATGGTCTTTAAAGATTCTTTTGGCACCTTTAAATCACATTTATTTTTCCGGAAAAGGAAATATTATACAATCAGATAATCGACATAAAATGCAGATAACTATGTGTTTTTGTAACACGAAATTATAAAATAAAACATTGTACTCGTCGGTTTTTCAACTTTTGCGGCGAATTTCTGCCGCAAAAACGACTCTTGTTTGCAGGAAAAGAAAGAAGAAGTAGAAGAATCGGTGCAGCGGCCAGTGAGAAAAGTCGAAAAACAGGCAGAAGTTGTGTACGAAATGGCCAAAGATGTTAAAGCAGTCTCTACCAACGATCCTGAAGCTGAAAAGAAGTTTGCAGCGGAGAGCAGAGTTTCTGTCCAGAGTTCGTTTTTGTGTTTAAAAGGCCTGAAAATGGTATAAAATTTATTTTCCGCGCAAAAAAGACACTCTTTAGTATGGTAGTCTATAAAAAATTCGCAATATAAGAGTAAGAATCCATTTTGCACAAAACCGGGTGAAGTATGGTGAAAAATAGTAGTATTACGATACATTTTGAATCGTAGAAAGTACTCTAATGGGAAGAAAGTTATTAGAACTGAAAATGTATCGATTTCGCCACCACGATTTGAGCGTAATGAAAATTTTTTCGAAAATTGTCATTGCGAAACGCTTGCATTATTTTTGCGGGGGTATAACACATGAAATATTTTCCTTCCACATCCGGACCCCTGGTATATGATGGTGGTTACCAGAGTTGCACGGAAGTAAAATTTTTCAAAACAGAAGTTTGAAGTGAAAAAAGGACGGAAGTCGGAAGTCGGAAGTAGAATTTGTTAAACGGAAGTCGGAAGTGAAATTTTTCACGGATATCGGAATTCCGTGCAACTCTGGTGGGTACCACTTTCAAGCCAAAATAGGCGTAACTAGACCTAATTGTTGACTATAAACCGATAAATGTACAGTAACGAAGGTAGTGATTCTAACTGCGTTCTAAGGGATTTTCTGTGTTAAATTTGACAAGCTACTGGAAAATAGTGTTTTCAGAGCAATCTGGAAGCGTCTGGAGCCCTGATGAACTCGCTACGCTCGTGAAATTGTCGACCGAAAAGTACCCAGCTGGAACGCCCAACAGATGGGACCAAATGGGACGTGTGTTGAACCGGACCCCTGATGACGTCATTACCATGGCTGGAAAGTTGAAACAGATGAAACAGGTATGGTTTCTATTGTGAAAACCAAAAATTACCTTTATTGATAATTTTTTGATGAAAAAAAGAGTTTTAGTTCGTCCCGAGCGAAAAACCGAGATGATAGAAAGGGACTTAATACGAAAAACTAGACTGAATCATCGAATCAAGAATTCCTTACAAGTTGCAAACATTTTTTGTGGTAATCAAGTTCAAACTTCGATCATCAAATCTTAGCTTTGTACCTAACTGGTGCTTTGAACCTTACCTAAACCTAAAATTTGAGGTGTAGACAAAGATAAATGTAAAAAAGATTCATGAACCGCGATTCATGATTCAGTCTACTTTTACGTATAAAATATAGAAAGAGTGAAAATATGTATAGACCAGAGTCGCACGGAAGTGAAAAAGCGGAAGTCGGAATTTGAGAGTCGATAGTGCAAAAAAGTTGAAAAACCCAGATATATTGTACATCTGCTCAATCTTACATTCTGTTCAGATGAACTTGACTGCGTTGACAACGTTACTACTGTCGTTTTCATTCTTCATCAAATTCACACCAAAAAAATTTTGACGGAAGTCGAAATTCCGTGCAACTCGTGTTCAATCCCTCCTTTTTATCTTCATTTTTGCTTTTTTGAGGATAACTTAGTACCTTAGTATATCAATTCACAGGAGGAATACGCCAAGTTGATAACCCGACAAAGTACCGAAGTGAAGGATGCGAGTGTTGAAGAGCCGATAAAGGTGGATGAATGGACCCAGGAAGAGCAGAAGTTGTTTGAGACGGCGCTCCAGAAGTTTCCGAAAACTGCTGAAGATCGGTTAGTTTCTTGAAAGATTGATTATTATGAAGTTAACAAGTCCACTTTGAGCTGAAACTTGCTTTTTGTGAATTTTCGTACCCTTTCTCGTTCTTTTCTGCTTCTCCACTTGAAATAGGAAATTTCACTCGGAAAAAGTTGTCTTTTTTTCTCTTGAATTGAAAATATTTATACAAGAAGAAAACGTATGTTCCCAGAAAAAAGAAAAAAAAACCTCTCCATAAAGAAAATCTTCCAGACTTAAATTTAACTTGAATATCGAGTTTCAAGTGTAAGCAAAGTAAGGGGCGAGGCGATCGATAGAGTAGATCAAATTTCAGTTACTGTGGTTCAAAACGAGGAAAGTAGGTTAAAACATCAGCAAAAATGTTCCACATATCTAGCAAAAAGTCTGACCAATTTCAAACGCGCGCCAGTCGCATTTTTGTAAAATGAGTACAGTAGGCCTACTTTAGAGTCGGGACTCTCACAACGAACAGTTAGATCTTTGTGGATTTAAATTATTATTCTTACTTTCAGTTCATTGAAATTAAAGGCGCATTACTTAATCGTTCTTGTGTTTCAAAGCGAAACTGCTACAGTAATAAGTAACCGATTTACGGAGGTCAGACTTTTTTACAGGTAGAGGAAGATATGTGTGTTCGAAAATAAAATAATGAGGTAAGTGCGCTCCGCGGATGATGTTGCAAAGCGGCTATATCCACTTATTCCTGATCCTCTGTGTAAACGATGAATCTTTTGCCCAAATACTTTACTGTAGAAAATTTATCCAGGTGGGGTCAAATATCGTCGTTCGTCAAAACGAAAACGAAGAAGCAGTGCGTCGCGAGGTTCAAAGAGCTTCTGGAGATGGTGAAACGAAAAAAGGTCACTTAATTTTATGTTTTCCCCTCAACACGGGTTTTTACTTGCCATTTTGGGCTTGTCGTGGTGCAGGTACTAGTCTTAAAATATATTTATTTAATTAAATAAACAATTTAAAAAAATACAGACTAGAAACGAATTAAAGCGTAAATTTACAGAGAAAGGCATTGAAGGCACATGATGGGGTCCTATTGGGAAAAGATGGACGGTTATAATTAGGCAGTGGAAATACCTATTTGACATACACCCGCGATTAAAACAGCACTTTTATGAAAAGGATTTTTACTTTTTTAGTGGTGGTCCGAATGGGTTTCTTATTTCGAGATGAATATTATTTTTAACTTGATTGATCTCGAAATAATGGAGGTTTTGCGATACCGTACACCGAAGATGGTAGACTACCATGAATACGTTTCAAATAATCTTGAAAAGTGGGAAGAATTGTATAGAGCAATCCTTTAGTCTCGAATAATCTCGATACACGGTATATATTTCTCGTGGGTCAAAAAATTTAGAGCATTTGACCGTGACTCTGCGGATCGTATTGATCTTGTGGTTGGTACCGAGATTTGGTGTCAGCGTAGTGACCGTCGTCTGTCTTGGTGGCGGTGTACTCGGCGTGCTCGGTTGGTGGTCGGTTGCGTTTGAAGAATCCGCACTGAAAAATCAATTATTGATTTTTTTTGGTCTGCTTCGAGAAAGTAGTAGGAACAGTCAGAGGGAGTGGGTTTTGAGGTTGATGGATTAGTCGTATATTCTTTTGATTTAAAAAATTTGACCTACTCAAAACGTCAACGTTTTTGACCTACTCTTTTCAGACTTTGACCCTTGATAGTTGAGTGATACTTCAAAAATTGTGATGTTGACCTGGTATTAGTCACAAATTTTGACCTACCCAATTATCAATCTCTTGTATAGTGTAATGTTGACCCAGACTAGTCATAAAAACTCACCCTCCACAGAAGTAGAATAAGCAGAATGAGAATAGCCAATCCGATAAGAATTGCGATCAAGTAGAGCCACCATGGGAGCTCACGTCCCTCACTATCCGAGTCGATGGCGTTCAAGTTGGTCGAAACGGCGGTGATGAGGGTCGGCTTATGTGGGAGATTGTACTTGGTAGAGGTGACACGGGCAACGGCAAGGGAAGAAATCTCCCCACCAGGGTTCCGTTCATCCACCAACGTGTTCGTGTAAAGACGGGAGAACACCTCGACCAACACGAATTCTTCCTCTTTCAAGTCGTAAATGTCGCATTCAATGTGGGTACATCGAAGGGAGTTGCAGTCGACAGAAGCACGCGACACGACACCCTTGTAATCGACGACACCACCGGCGTCCTTGGACTGCTTGACCGCGTCGCGGAGATCGGCGAACCGAGCGCGCTCCCCGTTAGCGGAAGGACGACGGGCTTCTCCCTTCCGGCGTTTGGCTTCGCGTTTCATCTGAAGAGATTGAGATTGGGCGGTACGGAAGAGCTTTGATTTGTTGAGTTTCGGTAAAAAGTACTTTAAAGTTCAAAACCTACGGTGACTACTGTTTTATGCCTCTGGCACCATGTTTCATGAAAAACTACTAACCTTACTGCCAGCTCTATCGTTGTACTCATAACTGTCTTCTCCTTCTTCAAAGTCATCCGGAGTATATTCGTACTCGACGGGCTTAGTCTTCTTCTCTTCGTAGACCCAACTTCCCCCTGCTCCAGCCTGACTCTCGTCCTTCTCGTAAACCTGGGCTGGCTGAGAGCCGTCGTCTTCATAGGACTCGTCGCCGACTTCTTTGGAATAGTCGTGACCTGGGGTGGGTGCTGGAGGCTCGGTTGGTACGTGTTCGTTGGTTATCTGAAGTAGTTTCGGTAAAACCTTTCTTTCTCTCTCTCTCTCTCTCTCTCTCTCTCTCTCTCTCTCTCTCTCTTTTCTCTCTCTCTCTCTCTCTCTCTCTCTCTCTCTCTCTCTCTCTCTCGTCTAATTAACTCACCCTCAAATTGAGAGGATTAATGTTCTGCGCCTGCTTAACCCTGCACTTCCCCTTGCTCGGTGGGTTGACAACCGGCTCGGTGATGATGTATAACAAATGTCCTCCGTCAGCGGAGAACGATGGCCAGAAGATGTCCAACGTGGCAGAGTCGACTTCAGACGGACCTCTGTTGGATACTTGGAAGAGGTGACTGACAACCGGCCCGATCTCATTGTCGTCGAACACCTCGCTTCTGGTCTTGTTACGGGTCGAGAAATCAACTTGTTCTGGATTGGACCGCCCGTTCAGGTTCAGTTGGTTCTTGAAGTCGACAGGAATGGTGAAGGTGATCTGATTGTCAGCAGCTGTCGTCGCATCCTCATCATTGCTGCTGTTGACGTGTGCCTTGATCTGGATCGGAGCGACGGGCGGTTTGTCACTTGATGACGTCACGCGTACGAGACTCGAGATGACCTTGTTGGCAGGGAGTGGGTTCCCAAGATCGCAGGCGAACGTCCATTTACCATCCTCGTCAGGCTCTTCAGAAGTTGGGGAACACGCCGGCGTCGTCTGAACAAGGGTTTTGGGTATTTTTTCGAACTGGAATTCTGGAAACTGAAAAACCAGGAAAAGGAAAATCAGGCAAGTTATCTGAACTTTCCAAGAACTTGGAAAAAGGTTATTCCTAGACCGTAGAAGTGTCACTATGCAATTCAGATAAATTTTTTCCCGTGTTTCGAAGCCTCTTCAAATTAAATCACAAAGTAGCGACTTTGTTGTGTTTTTAATTCCGTTTTAACTTTTTGTTGTTATCATTAGTCGACTCCTTCATACTCGAAGAGAAACGTTATCTTGTGAATTGGTGATTTTAGAATGTGAAAAGTCGAATTCTCAGATCAGCAGCCAAACTTTCGAGGGTCGTTGTAAGAATTTTGATTTCTAGAGTTTGAAAAGCAAGGAAAACGGCTTACAGACACCGTCTAGATACTGTTCGGCGAGACTCAACTTTAACTCGGAGTGATAGGTCAAAAAGTGTTACTGTAACGACAATCGAAGCCACTATGTTTCATTTTGTGTTACTATTTTGGGTTTGAGTCGAGGTACCTCTTTCCAGTCTGATACAGTACGCCTGTTCGGCTCGTACCAGTAGGTCAAATAGTGTCAAGTTACAGTAAGACAAACCTTTTCATCACTTGTCTCGATTCCACCGTACTCAAAGCCCTGTGGAACGTCGAAGTACAGTTTTGTCTCGTACGAGTCTTCTCCGCCGTTCTGAACGGTGACGTTGATGAGCATCGTGTTGTCGACGGTTCCGAGAAGGAACTTCTCGCGGTCACTGAAATTTGCAATGTGGATTCAGATACTTGACGGTGAACTTACGCGCTAGCACTGATCTTCAAGTCCGGAACACATACGTCGTCACTACCACAGTTGTTCGCGATGTTGATCTAGAATTTTTGATTTGAGGGACTTCTTTGACCCATAGTAGGGCGAAGTTTTTAAAAATCATAATCATGAGGTGTCGGCCACGAATGGAGCACGAATGGGACACCCTACCTTGTTCTCCAGAGACAGTGGAACAGTTGTGTCAATAGCTGGCTCCAGCTTATCTCCTCTGAGCTTTCCACTGGCAGACTCAACATAGGTGTAGTTGACAGACCAATGAACCGGGCTCAGTTTGTCTCTGACTGTGTCTGACACGAAGAAACGGTGCTTGAAGCATTTTTGACGGTTCTTCTCGAGGCGAACACGTTGTTCGATTGCAGATGGATGGTCCTTGGTTTTTGAAGATGCCGAGATCTTGACGTCACGAGCGCTCTTCTGGAAGTTGAGAGAGTTAAGGGGTGAAAGAAAGAAAGAAAGAAAGAGAGAGAGAGAGAGAGAGAGAGAGAGAGAGAGAGAGAAAAGAGAGAGAGAGAGAGAGAGAGAGAGAGAGAGAGAGAGAGAGAGACTCACAATATCCCTCTGCAAGAAGTAAGCTCTAGCTTCTGGAGAGTGATCGTCCAAAGCATAGTTCAAAAGGAACTCGAGGTCGTTCGGCGTGTCACCTCGACCTTCGTACTTAAAGCAAGTGTTGATGGTTCGGCTGAAATTTCGAAGTTTTGTGAATTTCGGTGATTTTTGCATTTTCAGCTTATATGTGACGAGAAGAATAACCTCATGAACACACCCTTTTCTCGTAGCTTTTTTGAAACACAATTTTCGAAAAGTATTTTTTTCCAATATTCAAAATATTCTCAGAACGAACAGATAAAACTATTCCTCTCTCTCTCTCTCTCTCTCTCTCTCTCTCTCTCTCTCTCTCTCTCTCTCTCTCTCTCTTTCTCTCTCTCTCTCTCTCTCTCTCTCTCTCTCTCTCTCTCCCTCTCTCTCTCTCTCTCTCTACAGATACCCAGTTTTTGAAAATTACTCACCACGACTGCTTTCCCAACTTCGCGTCCACGTCACAATTCTTGTCCTCGACGTTGATGGTAACCGACTCGGCTTCTGTGGTTCCGGTGACAGTGACGACGGGCTTGGTCAAGAGTACCGCAGCATTTCCAGTCTTCCACGCCCCAACAGCGACGTCAGGCATGCCATTGCCATCGACGTCGACACCTCCAGCAACAGAGAACCCAAATGTTTTGACGTTTGTGTGGCCGACAGCAGATCCTTCGATCTTCTGGGTTGGTTTCTCGCGTACGCCGTCTTTGGTTCCGTGAAGTACGTATACTGCTCCGCGCTTGTCCTTCCCGGCGTAGGGGGCTCCGACGACGACGTCTGGGAACCAAGATATGTTAGCAATAAGACGATAATGTACAAAGAAAAATCTTTTTTTGGAAGATGTGGAACATGATTTTGAAACAGACGAGTGGATTCTGGCAGGAGAGAGAGTGAGGATGAGAGAGAGAGAGAAAGGGAGAGAGAGAGAGAGAGAGAGAGAGAGAGAGAGAGAGAGAGAGAGAGAGAGAGAGAGAGAAAGAGAGAATCTTACCATTATAACCATCCAAGTTAAGATCTCCGGCAGACGCCAGAGAGAATCCAAATCGACCCCACTGGTCAGTTCCCACGATCTGGACCACCTTGTCGAAAACTCCCTTAAATGTGATTGACAGAACTCTTCCCAGAAGCCAACTTACATGAGAAGTCTGAATGAAAACGATGACTTTTCCTACTTCGTACTGTGGTTTTCGTTCCTGGGTTTTGACGTCCTTGACTGAAGCGTAGTCGGTGTAGAGAGGACAACCCATGATGATATCGTCGAGACTTAAATTTATTGATTTTTGAAAAGTCATTGAAGGAAAAAGTGAACAGTGCCGCTTTGCAACCGCTTCGCTGACCTACCGCGGAGCACAAAGACCTTCGTTTGATCGAATCGAGCTCAGTTCTTGAAGAGGGTTACTGTAGACATAGTATAGGTCAAACTTTTTTCTCCGTTTTTCAAAAGTGGTATTTTAAGAGATGCTGTAGGTCACCCTTTTGTATCCCTGTTTCAAATTTGATATGCTTCGAGCTCCCGTAGGTCAAACTTCTTGACCCCCTCAATAAATCAAAAACTAACCCATCCTTGTTCAGATCAGCAACAGCCACCGCTCCACCACAGTACTGCCCCTTCTGTGGACTGACTGTATCGGTCAGGTTGACGATCAGATTCAACTTGGACGTGTACAGCACCAGTTTCCCGTGTAACTCGTTTCCACGTGGCACCGCAGCCACCACGTCATCTATCTTATCCCCATCGAAGTCTCCAGTTGCAGTGGCGTATCCCATCATATCGTGGTCGTATTCGCGACTGCCATAAGCGGTGTTCGGACGGTCTGTTTGATTTCGCGCAGACTGCGAGAAGATGGCTCCTTGCCAGTACCACACTCCGGGCGCTCCCATGAACATCTGAAAGAACACTTGGAATTCGTCATGGTTTTGTCGACATTCAAGTGGCTTACACAATGGATATAGCCACATTTTGTTGGTAGTGTGGTAAAATTGACAGTTTCCTGCACTGATGAGCAACACACTGCGGATCAGGGGTAAGTGAGTAACAGCCGCTCTGCAACCGCGCTGCAAGACCCTTCGCAGAGCGCACTTACCACATTATTTTATTTCCGAATATTTTTGCTAATATTTCAACCTGTCCATAAACATTGTTTCAATATTTCAACCTGTCCATAAACATTGTTTTTGCGGATTGTTTCAAAGGTAAGTTTCACCTATTTCAATCATGATTTTGATTAAAAAAAAGTAGGAAAAATGAAGTTTAAAAAAATCAGATTCTTTTCTTACATTTTCAAACTTCGTTGACGGTAGTGTGGTAAAATCGACAGTTTTAGCTCATTTCACACTTATTTGAATCATCACACACCTCGGCAAAGGCATGAGACAACAAAACCGCTTCGCAACCGCTTTGCCGACCTCCGCTTTCATTTTTTTTCAAAAGTGTTTGGGACTATTCCCAGCGATAGTTTTACCTATTTCAAACGGAGGTGGCCGTTCGAATGAGGAGGTGGCCGTTCTGGCCACCTCCTCCAACTCATTTCCGAAAATTTAGAATTTCTACTGGAAATTCCATCAACGGTATCTAACGGTCAACAACAGTTCTGGATGACTACAGAGATTAGCTCCTCTCTCTCTATCGTCTACAGCTCTCATAATTATTATTTTAATTTCAATTCCTAACCCTTGTTATATTAACTGATGGGAACCTCTAAATTACGGTCGAAAACAATTTGTCAGATAACTGGTTGGAATTGATCTGAATATCCTGGTCGAACAACTAACACCAATGTTCTATCACTACTAACACTCATATTCAGTTCTTTTCCTTCTGGTAATTTGACAATGTTATCCAACGTTTTTTTTGCAAAAAATCGAACAACTGTCCTGACCGGAGCAGAATTTTTAAAAGGTTCTCCTACGGTTCCCAATCCCATTATTCTGTGCTCGTGGCGGCTATTGCTGGTCGTCATGAAGCTTATGAACTTATTCTTAATGAATGAAGTTATTATATTAAAACATTTTTAAGTTATGATTTGTGAATTTGGGACGAAAAAAAATAGGGAAAGAACATTTTTTTGAACTACATAAACTGAAATTTGTTCTACTATATCGATTTTCTTTGCTTATACTTTTCAACTGCGTTTGCCGCAGTGTTTAGCTTCTTTTCATCTTTTGTATATATTAAAGTACTCACTCTCTGATCATTCGTTTCAACCTTGTCCGGAATAGCAGCTGAGAAACCACACTGTCCGTATCCTAGACGATGTCTTCCGTGACGGGCGGCTGAAAGTGGATTGGTGCACAAACGGGCCACGTGATCGCCACAAAACTCACGTTCTTGTCGGCAAGATGCGAACTCTTGAGCGTCTTCAAATCCTTTTGAAGCATAGAAGCAAGTTCCAACAGGTTCGATGACGGCGAACTTGGAGAAAAAGTACTTGTACTGCGGTGCGCACATCTGGAAGTCAATTGATTTTCTCTCTCTCTCTCTCTCTCTCTCCCTCTCTCTCTCTCTCTCTCTCTCTCTCTCTCTCTCTCTCTCTCTTTCTCTCTCTCTCTCTCTCTCTCTCTCTCTCTCTCCTCTCTCCCTCTCTCTCTCTCTCTCTCTCTCTCTCTCTCTTTCTCTCTCTCTTTCTCTCTCTCTCTTTCTCTCTCTCTCTCTCTCTCTCTCTCTCTCTCTCTCTCTCTCTCTCTCTCTCTCTCTCTCTCTCTCTCTCTCTCTCTCTCTCTCTCTCTCTCTCTCTCTCTTCTCTCCTTACCAAAATCTGGTCATGCTTCTTGTTAGATTTGACTGTAGCTCCGAAAAATTGGTTCGATTTATCCTCAATCGGAGCGAGAGCGGATCCATTGAGCTTATGGAGATTTCCTTCTGTAATTTTTTTCTTCATTTTAGTATATCAGAAAAGTATTGATTCTGTCTCATTCATGATGACTTGCAAGCTTGGTTTCTTAAAAAAATAATAACGAAAGTTTAATTTTCACCCTGCTAATAATAACCGCAAAGTGTAACCCTTTCGGCCATTCCAAAAATGGGCGTAACGGGCAGGATAACCGAATATGGTCGGTCAAAAATCGCTTGGTTGCAAAATTTTCAAATCGAGACCTTAACTACATTTTCAATATCAATACTGGTTAGTCTCCTTGAAATGTCTTACAATAACTTTTAAAATAATTTTCTTGTTCAATAAGGACTAAAATTGAGCAGAATACATGGAATAAATGGTTAAAAATACCACAAGACGGCTGCAAAGCGGTCATCCGGAGCGTAAAATTAAATCTATTGATTGAGGTCGAGTGATTCGCGCCTTTTTTGAAACTCTACCCCCACTCTATTTTTTTATCTTGTTACACCGTGAACCGTACCACCGATTTCAGTAAAAAAAAATCGGAACCTAAGATTTTGACCTCCCTACCAGATTCAAATTTCGCGCGCTTCCTCCAGCTCGGAAGCCTAATGACTGCGCAACAACGATTAACTGCTCGATTTGAAACAAAGGATAACTGCTCGCTGGGGCCATATGGCATGGCGGACGGCAATTGATGACCCTAACGATCCCTAATCCCTTAAAGTCGAAAGAACACGCAAATGACCTTCCGGTATGAATGGTTTCGATCTATGTAAAGCTTTGAAATTTCATTCAATCTAACCTCCATGTTACAAAATAGTTCTTTGTAAAAAAAAAAACTTTACGATCTCATTTAGTGCATGCCGTTTCACAAAAACAGAGCCACCTGTTTCTGGTCGTTATATTTTTATGGGTTCTGAACAATCATAAAATACCCGATTTCAGACTAGTTTGAATATTTATTTTCTGCTGGAGAATAGGAATTTCAGAAAAGTTTCAAAAAAAATGAGTTTAGTCTTTCTCTCTCTCTCTCTCTCTCTCTCTCTCTCTCTCTCTCTCTCTCTCTCTCTCTCTCTCTCTCTCTCTCTCTCTTTCTCTGCCTCTATCATCCCCTACAAACTACTCGAAGTGACCATAAAGAGTAAAGTTGTCACAATGGCCATTATAAATGCATTGAAATGAAAGCAGATGTCTCGGCAGAGATGTTCTGGAAGATAAACCGAGTTTGGTGAATATTCGCTCTATTCACATGGAACTTGTTGGAGTTAGTCGAATTCATTGTAATAACACTCACTCTGCTTGTCTACATGAACCTCCCGACAAGTCGGTTTGTTTACGGAGCACACGTAGACCGCTCCAGGAGACCTGATCCCGTGGAGATTCGGATTTGTGGATTCGGCTTCTGGGGCACCAACGACAAGCCTGAAAATGGTGTCCATATTTCTCATAGTTTTTAAACGACATAATCATTCATATGCAGTTTTGGAGAGTGGAAACAAAGTTTCTGATGGAATTCTATGGAGAAACCTGTATCTTACATACTTTCAAAAGTCACTCAAAAATTACCCTTGGAGTTTTTCAATATAAAAAAGTTCTCTAAAAACTCACACTGGCATTCCCTTCTGCTCATGATAGAAGTCTAGAGAATATCCGAAAGATCCTTTCGGCATGTGGTGCACAACAGCGTTCTTGGTGTCGACGTTGAACGCCGATGTCAAGCCAAGAACTTGCAGAAGGAAGGCTAAGACCTTCCACCGCATTTTCTGAAAAAATCTGAATTAGAGAGAGAGAGAGAGAGAGAGAGAGAGAGAGAGAGAGAGAGAGAGAGAAGTAAACAAGGTGTCATAACAGTAAGAGCCTTTTCTCAGCCCCTTCATGAATTATTTGTCAGAGCGTTGAAAGCAAATATGCCAAAACGTGTTGAGTGTTAAACGAGTCGAGAAAGACCTTACTGGTAGTAGAAAATCGAGGTTTTTAATGGTTATAGCCGAGGGAAGAGGCCACAATGTTTTCAAACCAGTACGGAAGTTATACCAAAATGCCTTTTTGATAGCAAAGTGATACCGATCAGGTGATTTTCAAGTTATAGGTAAAACTTAGGGTATAAGTAAACCATGGGAAACACGAGACGCATTAGATAAGGAGTGGATGCGAAATAAAAGTCGGACTATGATAGCTAAACATGAGTGATTTGAAAACTGGAACTGAGCCTGAAAGTTTAAGCCATGGTCCGAACTTTATCTCAGCCTGAGCCCAGACGTGATCCTAGTTAGAGCTCAAGCCTAGATCCTCTTGTAAAAAAACAGAATTAAAAAAGTGGAAGTATGACCTCATTGGATGAGTTAGGCATAACCAAAGAGCTCACGTCAGCTTATGTAATAAAGCAAACCCTTACGCATAACCCTATCTCAAAGCTATTGTGCGAAAATGAACCCCTAAGCCTAAGCCTAAGACAATGCCGGCACTAAAACCAAAACAAGTCGTGCTTTGAAAGCGCCGGCCACGGAAATGAGTTATGAAAGGTCCATTGGACTGGGGGCAATAAATTGTGTGAGAACGCGAATTGGATTGGATTGGTGGCGAAGTTTGGTGTCAGACTGATTTGTTCACAGGGTGTGGTGGTGCACCCCCCTAATTGTTGCCAGTCACCAAGGGAATTTGAGGAGGGAACCGGTTTGGGTGTGGTACTCTGTGAGGGGTCGGTAGGGGGAGAAACGGTGATAAAAGCCAGAGACAATCGATCTGCTGGATTTTTTGGGTATCATTTCGAGAGAAGACACGCCACACCAGATGTTCCTGCTGGCAATTGCTGATTCATGGATGAGAATTTCGAAATGAGCACCCAGTGGTGGGTGGGTGGGGGTGCTCTCTTTCTCTCTTTCTCTCTCTCTCTCTCTCTCTCTCTCTCTCTCTCTCTCTCTCTCTCTCTCTCTCTTTCTCTCTCTCTCTTTCTCTCTCTCTCTTTCTCTCTCTCTCTCTCTCTCTCTCTCTCTCTCTCTCTCTCTCTCTCTCTCTCTCATCTCTCCTCTCTCTCTCTTTCTCTCTCTCTCTCTCTCTCTCTCTCTCTCTCTCTCTCTCTCTCTCTCGCTCTCTCTCTCTCTCTCTCTCTCTCTCTCTCTCTCTCTCTCTCTCTCTCTCCTCCACTTTCTTTGTTTCTCCTGTTTTAAAAGCAGAGTCAATTTGGGTTAGAAAGTAATTTGAAAGTTTTAAATTCATGAACACAGGTGAAACAAGGTTACAGTAAAATATGTGGAAAATCCGAGGAAAAACCAGTGGGATCACTAGAATCTGCATATAAGACCAGTGCTGTGAAAACGAGAAACCTGGCCAGAAAATAGATGGTAAACATTGAAAGCGGTTGACACATGCGAAACGAAAGTACAGTAAGCCTTATGGGTCAAAAAGTTACAGTAATCAGAAAAGATTTGCAATTTTTGAAGATATAAGAAATCATGGAATTAACATCTTCCACTAATAGAACGATTGAAAAGCGGTAGCAAGTTTCAACACAGTCAAAATAAAGGTACAGTAACACGAACAGATCAAAAACACCACAGTAACCAGACACCAATCGATAAGAGAGAAAAGCAGCTCTCAAAACTATGTTGTACGGACGGCAGATCCAGGCGGCAGTTGTGCTTTACACACTCTGCTACCTTGGACTCCGCTTCTGCTCAGGGATCAGCTACCGCCTACACGAGGGATGAACAGCAGATGCTGGATGGCAATCAGAGGGAGGAAAGGGAGAGACAGACAGAGAGGTGACATGCTGTGAACTGCTTGCAGGACAAACGCGTAACCTTGCTGAAATCTGGAGTTTCAGTGATACTTCAAACACGTGCAAGGCCTGCACACTGCACACTGCGGCACATAGCTTCTTCTACCTGTAAAAAAGTCTGGCCTCCGTAAATCGGGTACTTAGTACCGTAGCAGTTTCGCCTTGAAATACAAGAACGATTTACGTAATGAGCCTTTAATTTCAGAATGGACTGAAGATAAAAAAATAGTTTAAATCCACAAAGATCTAACTGTTTCGTTGTGAGCGTCCTGACTCCTACCGTACTCATTCTGCGAGATAAGAGGGCGTTTGGAAAACGGCCATGCTTCTAGCGATATATGCGTGCGGCAAACGCAGTTGAAAAGCGTAAGCGAAGAAAATCGGTAGAGTAGATCTAATTTCAGTTACTGTAGTTCAATTATTTTATTCTCGGTAACGTTCACATGGAGAGATGAGAAAACGAGGAAAATA